>JAULBU010037029.1:436-58951 GCA_032358235.1 Odonthalia washingtoniensis | reverse complement strand
TGCCATGGATTATATTTGGTGCAATGAAACCGATACTCCATCGGGCACCAAATATGTAGATCGTTGTTATCTGGAATGTACTGGAGACGCCATTTCCGATGAATGTTGTGTAAACTTCGTGTTGATAAAATTGTTAAGAAACGGAGCATTCTTCGAATTACGTCGTAAAGAAGCAATTTTTGGTCCCATACTTTTTACAGTTTCATCCATTCGTGTTGCAAATCTTTTGGAAGTAGAATTATATGATTTCTTAAAGAATGTATTGGCGTGCGTGTAAGGTGAATCATCAATTATATTAAGACCTCCAAATTTGGAAATATCTTCTACGACGTGATCTAGTGGATGTAACTTCAATGTATGAATTCCAGTATCATAATGTTCCTCAATCGTTTCTATGTATTGTAATTCCAGAAGTAATATTCGTTTTCTAATGCTCGCAATTTTTCCTCTGATCATTCGTGGTGTGTATTTTCAAAAATTAAATAGTGCATTAAAGTTGTGTAACTTGTGAAAATAGCTGTAAGAGGTGAATCATCTTGATAATCAGTAACAATATCGATATATGCTGCCACAAATGGGAAAGTCATATCCAAACATTTATAATCCTTACTCTCTCACATTCCTCGGATGGAATTATTTAGAAAGAATCCATTCAGCTGCTGTGAATTCTCCTTTGATGAGAAGTCATCACGCAAACTAGGAGCGCGAAACTGATTTTCTGTTGCAGCCATTAGTTAATTGAAATCCCGTAATAAAGCGGTGCGCTGTGACCGGAATGATTTCCATTTCTGCGTTTGTCCAGGCCTTGCATGAACAAATTTGGACTTGAAATATATGTCATGAACCATGTCTTAATTGCCTTTGATGTACCGAGATGAAGGTTGTGCAAGGGTTCATATGTGAACATTGAAAACCGTCCTGGAACAAGAAGACGAGGATGTGTTGTTGTTAAAGTTTCCAGAAAAGGGATCCACCGAACAGTTGAAATATCCTACACTATTTATTGAGCCTTTTCTATAGGAGCTTATTCTGTAGTGCTGTTGATGCAAAGGTTGAAGATTTCAACAAATCGGAAATCTCATTTCTCTTACTTCTGACGTAGTCAACAGTTCTAGATGCAGACATGGTTCCATTCTTGAAGTCCCGTAAGGTTCCTAAGCACATCACGTATGGATGTTTCGGCGTAAAATTGTCTAAAACTCCTGGTATGTCTTTACTTTCTGGTATATCACAGCAGTATGAACCTATAACAGGGAAACAATTCCATACCACATTGCTTTTGGTTAGACCATTGAAACCTTCCAAATACTGTTCGACTAACGGCTCAATAATCATAGTCATTGATTTATGCAGAGGAACCATTTTATCATCTCTTCCGTGTGATGAAGAGGTCAGTGGTACATGGTCATCAATGGAAATAACGTCATCAGTACCTGCACCATCTTTGAAGGGTAAATGTTCTCCATCACGCCATGACTGTGATCTTTTTGAGGCGAAGAATACTCACTACACATAATCTGTGTTCTTATGGACATGTACAGCTCTGTGGAGAATTGTGATTGAAGTGGGTGGGAAACGTATGTACAGTCTAATTCGTTGTAACATGGTCTGAATTTCACGTCATTTTCATTTACTTCACTCATCTGTGTACTCAAGAAATCAATGATGTCTTTCTTGTATAAAAAGGACTTCGATTATTTTCTGAAGAAGTGCTGTATGGAACCACAACCTTTTGGACACCATGATCCATTAGACTCTGAGTGACTGTTTTGTCGACAAGTGATATAAATTGCTTCAAACTGCTTATTTCGTTACGAACAATGTCTGCATTGATCGTTTCTTTTCGAAGCAACTGGATAACTTTGTATACAACAGAAGAACCTGTCATCTGAAAGAACCAACAATTGGTTTGTGACAGCTGACACATCGCTCATTTTTTCGGTAGGCATAGATCTGTCTGTTACATCAGGGCTAAATATTGTATATGGTACGTCCTCGACTACGGTGGTGTCGGTGGGTGACCCATGGATCGCAACGGATGGAGGATATTCCCCCGACATGTGCAACCAATTGTTACTGTTCCTGCTGGATGTAATCGTTTCCTTTTCTTGTACTTTCATTCTATTGAATGCCGTTTGAAATTAGTCAATATGTTGGTGGAATATGTGCAATACCTATTGTTGCATACAAATTGTTTCGTAACCATTGTTGTTGGATGTCATTTGATCTTTGAAACGATGTCGGAAATAACATACGGTGGGGAGCACCATTCTGTGTCATGGGAAAGATTGGTATTGTAGTAGCAAAGAGTTAAATAGATTATTTCCAAATTATTAGATGTATTGAATAGATATAATAAATTAAATGGATTCAAAGCATTATTCCAAAATTTTAACAAGTTGTTACATTTTTGAAAATTTGGAAATTTGGAAATTTGAACAAATAGGGACGATGTGATTGTTGCCATCATAAAGAACGACTTCGAATGTGATACCATAAGACTGTGATGCAATACCCGGACAGTGTGACGGAAAAACTTTGCACATAATTTTCGCAATAGAGGGTACGAACGAAAACCCATTGTGGTACTACCACAATAGGTTTACGTTCGTACCCTCTATTGCGAAAATTATATATAGTATACTTTGTCATTTTCTATTTCCCATAAGTCAGCAGTCTCTGGATTATGTCAGTGTTACTGTTTTTGGAAATGTGATTCCTGAGGGGCACGGACGGCACGGTAGCGTCTATAAAAAAGATGTCGAAGGTAGATTCCCTTGGCCTGAACTATTTATGAAATTCCATAAGTTGAAATAGTGGGATTTTCGTGCACGTCTTCGAAGAAAAGACTTGCTATTTTTTTACTGTGTAAACAGGAGAACAATATTTCACTGTACCAATATGTGAAGGTTTCATAAAGTGTCTAACTTTTCACCCACTGGATGAAAAGTTAGACCTGATGACTATGACATGGTTACACCACTTTATCATCAGATTGAACGAACGCATTAATTATGTTGTGTAACATCTCATCAAGAGGACCATCTTTCTCTCTTTTTACAATGTTGTTAACATGTTCCTGTATATGATCACCACATTAGTTCGTTGAACAAACTAATGTGGTGATGATGTACAGACTAGTAGTCGGAGTCCAGGGGTGAGAAGTGGTCACTCATGAACCTCTACTACTAGTACATGTGGATACTGTTACCAAATCCTGCTGTATAGCTTTAATACTATTAAAACTACACAGAAAGAATTGGATTTAACTATCAAAACTATAAAAAGGGGAATTTGTCGGTATCCACAACGCGAAAGCTACCGCAGAGGACGAATCCAAACTCAGCATCACCATGTGGTCAATAGGCATTATGAATCCAAGTCCACACTCGTCGACTGCTATGGCCCGGGCCCATGGACCCCTACTATCCAAAAAATACTGGAATATATGGTCCCTGTATCCACAACTGGAAAGCCACCGCAGAAGACAAATATGAACTCAGCTTCACCATGTGGTAAATAGGCATGATGAAGTCAAGTCCACATTCTTCGTCTGCGATATCCCCCCGCATCATAGACCCCGACACCGTATCCCCCAGCACCGTTTTAATGCGAAAATGGAAAGTACAACTGCTTGAAAAGGAAAGGGAGTGAAAAGAATCTCAGTAAATGTTCGCAGTCCTGCTTTTATAGCCATTTCCCGGAAATGAATTCCAGGTTGATTTACGTACTACCTTGCGTTTTCTAAAAAATCTTCTTTCTCTTTATCATAATTTTTTCAAAAAACCGTTCAGTCCTTTCAAAAATCGACAAATGGGATGCATATTGCATTGTTTTACACCATTAAATTCGACAAACAATTGTACATAAATATCACGATCATCCTGATCGTGTAATTTCTCTACAAATGTGTTTGTCGAATTCGATGGTGATAGATTGTAGTAGAGGGTCACCTTCTACAACGGTTGCTACCACGGTAGTAGCAAACGTTCTCATAATTTTTAAAATCATTCTTGATTGTGTAAATTCTCTACATATTTTTGTCGAAATGGATGGTGATGCATTGTAGTACAGGGTAGTAGCAGTGCTACCACCCTGTACTACAAATGATTTTCAAAATTATAAGAACGGTGACCAACTTGGTGGTTGAATCAAATTATAAGAATGGTTGCCTGTGGCAACCGTTCTTATAATTTTTAAAATCACTGTTGATCGTGTAATTTCTCTACAATTGTTTGTCTAAATGGAGTGGTGATAGGTTGTAGTAGAGGGCGGTGAGCAACCGTTGTTATAAATTTGAAAAATGAAAAAAATTAATTTTTTAAAAACATTTGTACCGAACATGGGAGCGGTTGTCACAGCATTATTACAACATATACGGTTCTACAAATTCCACGAGCGAGTTCACGTAAAGATTTTTACATGTTCTGTGAACTTCACATTTCAAATCAACTATCATCATTGACTAACAATACAATTTTTACGATCATATTATTGCAACATATTTCAACTAGAACCTCGCAAGACTTTTCTCAGCTTGAAGCAATCATCTCAACTTGGAATCAACTTCATACCATGAAGATCAACATTAAACAACTTTTCCTCGACATATTTCTACAAGTAACGAACGGCAACATAGAATTCAACGATGTCGAGTGCATTAACGAACCCCTCACGTCTGCACCGTTATATTTCTGTGGAAGGGGAGGCGACTTTTCACAAGTAGGTAATTGGTGAACAGTATGGAAAGGATTTTACATTGAGGGGTATTGCATCAGGTGACATAGTTACACTATTCTGCCCAAACCGTACGTCTGCAGATGATTTCACCAAGTTTTCGAAATTCAACAGGACAACAGATTCAACTAAAATTTCAAAAGTTGCGGTTTGAAGTGCGTTAGTAACAACGAAACCGTTTCGTGGTCACACTCAAGATGATTGGAAAGTTTGTAATTGGAATAATGAGACAACGGAGGGGATGCCCGACAGTCTGAATAGGATCATCATCGAAGAGGTTGTCATCAAGAATAAGTACTAGAAAATTCCATACCCGTATAATCTGTTGTCAAAATTAATCAACAATCCTAAGACACTGGACTATTTGGAGTCCGAGGAGATATCTGTGCACTGCTGGGATTCCCAGGCAATGACAATCTATGTGGAACCTGAAGAAGTGGAAATTGAAAAGGAAACAAATGATGTGGAGGAGGATGTTAATTCGTTGAAACTGCACAAGTTTAACATCACCAATTAAAAGACCGTGGAGGTGTTTCTAAGAGCACAACAAATACGAGCTGTCAAGAATCCGCTCCTCGACGTACACGCAATACATCGAGATAATTTCGTGGAGTCGTTTTAGAAGAAGAAGTACGAGGTTAGCTATGGAATGATATCTGTTATTTTTGAATAGGCTGATCTCCCGGAAGTAAATGACGATGATGAGTTAGATGTTTTCGATGATATTTTTACTCGAGACAATGGTAAATTGCGTTTACGTGAGAAAAACACACTGATTGTTGTCGATGGTCGTCATCGACTTGCCGTGATTCGATTGTTGTCGAAAAGGGAGACTGATAAGACGTTGAACTGGACAAGGGAACCCATTCGTGTTTTGCTAGTGTCCCGAAGAAGTAATATATCGATTAAACCATGGGAGTTGATCATCCTCAGTCGCACTAGGAACATTTTCTGATCACAAACGAAGAAGGATGTATCATTTATTGATCTAATGTCGAGCGTCATTCGATATGCTGAGACGTTCAAAGAATAGTATGGGAAATCGTTTGTGTTGGTCAAGGCAGATGATATTGCGAACGACATTCAACGTTGAAATTTACTGGATAATAAGGTATCAAGTATGTATTCTCGTTATGCACGTGTTGCGAAGATGTTGGTAAAATACGAGTCTGTTATGACACGGTTGAAGACAATTGAGCAATTGGAGGATGGGGAAGAGTCTGTAAAGTTAGGTGTAACATATTTGGACAGTGGCTGTCTCCTGAATGGGGCATAGGAAGGTATCATGCTTTTTCTCGATGGGGCGTAAGCATATTTTCAAGGTGAAAACAGGGGGTCGTTCGATGTCAGCGCTTTCTACAGTGTTGGTGTTACCTTTTTAATGGCAATAAATGAAATGTTAGAAGAAATTGTAAATATTGGCTGTGACCTCGAACATTAACTTGTGCCGAAGACAATGATAGAACTCATGGAAACCGTCATTGAAAAGACGAGGGAAAGATCCCAAAAGATTCACACTATTTTATGCAATCATATGAAATTATTAGAGTTTGGATCAGGTAGCAATGCCGCCAAGTTGTAAGTCCATTCTGAAAACGTCCATTCAATACTGCTTAAGAATATAAGGAAACACGTCTTCGAAGAACCTGAACCATCAACCACAAAAAACGAGCGATGAAATGGGGGTGTATGGAGGGCGTCAAGTGAGAACAAGAAGTAGAAATAAACGAAAAAAACAAACCGCTATCATAATTGATAGCGACGATGATCCACCCCTGTCCCTACAAGAAATGTCATGAAGAATAATGGAAAGACATCACAAGAAATCATAAAAGATTTGGATTCAGATTTGGATCCATCGGCCCCTAAAACAAATAGTTTGGAACCACCGGCACCTCATAACCAAGCACCACCTCCTAAAACACCTCCTAAACGTAGAGAAGACCTGGAACAGTTTGATAACTCTCTTCCTCCTACGATATCACCATACGGATGTTCACGACTACAACGGAAAATGGTTCAATGGTGTCAATATGCAGTTACGATTGAACACATGTTACTACATCGAAGATATTAGTTCGGGTACACAACTGAACTTGATGAACATTTATTATTATTGGAAGAATAATTAGCGAGGAAAAGAGAAAGATCTGGATATGGTAGAATTCCTGGTGATCGCAAAGCTGTGCGTCAGAAGATAACAATAAGGGACATCCGGTCGTCGGTAAGGTCAGCATTTATCTCCGATGGTCATCGTCTGCATATCTTTTTCGAGTATGTTCACATCTCATAAATCAGAAATCTGGTATGGATGTGGGCTGCAAAAAAGCAAATAGACCATATTGAGGTAATGCAATGTTTTGATGATTCCGGACGTTGGGGTTATGCATATATTGACGAGTATAGTGGTTTTGGACAAGCTTTCTTTTCTAAGAAGAGGCAACAACTGGATAGTAAAGGGTACTGCATTATTGATGGCATGTCTAACCTGTTCGAATTACCAAACAAGAAAATAGAAGATTGTTTTGAAGGGTTTCCAACCACAAGAATTGATTCTTTCTTTGAAGAATTGGAAGAAATATTTTCAGGGGAGGAACACTTGAAAGATGAAGACAACAGAAAAGACTGGAATTCGATCATAAACAGAGGCGATGCTTACAATGATGCAGATGGTAGGAACAAGGAAATTAGCCGTTACTCCAGTACAAGAACATTACTGGAAAGGCTGTTCAAAAACAAATTGTATGTACGAGAAGACGTGCAGCATTAAACATATGGATTGGATGGATTTTTGCACTGATGAATTTGGATAACAATGCAAAATGGCGTACAGAAATTCCAATAGCAGGGGGTCGATTTCTTCTCACTGTTAGAGATTGCCCATCACAGCATGGTCATAACGACTTCGACGTTAGAGACAGTGGTTCGCCTAGATATTTCACAATTACAACCGCCGATGAGGCCATATCTATATGGATTGCACCGTGGTCTCACCGGTATGTTAATTACAGCGATGAGGAAAAAGAACATTTAGCAAAAATCCTCGAATTGGAAGAAATTATTATCCAGGACAATCTATTTTCATTTGATACGGATATGTGCAACATGCTGGTGCTGGATGGAGTTGAATTCATGCTCTCAGATATCATATGTATATCATTCCCGAAGGTAGTAACTTGAGAGACGCCATTTCATATGCGTTTGGTCGGTCACTGCGGCGGAGAGGTCAATCCCCAATTAAGAATGTTTCACAACACTCAAGCAGCCCTCCTAATGGAGGTAGTTATGAAGATGATAACGAGGAAGATGATGGTGATGACATGGATTACGAACGTGCAAAGGTGATAATGCCACCACTTGCTTAAAATTTGTGCCGCCTGGAATACTACCATTTTTTGACCTCTCTATTTTTTTGATTATGTCTTGACCAATATAGTAAAATGTACACCATTTTTATATAGCAACAGTCAAGAGACTTTGATATTTTATGTTTTACTAACTGTCCTTTCACGTTGATACATTCCACAGCGTAACGCTGTTAACGGTTGAAAGTTGCTTGAAACATACACAACAGCAGGTAAATTAAAATGACCATGTCGTAATAATCATTTCAATTTGAAAGAGTTTTACTATTGAAAATTTGAAATTGAAACGTTGAATTTTATTTTTTCAATTTGTAAGACATGCAATGTAAGACAACGCGCATATTTCTATGACACTTTTTTAGTTTGGTAATTTTTCCGGCCGAAAAGTGCAGTGATTGGCCAGAGCACGGAGGAGGCCACTGTTTAGGGTAGACAGTGGGTAGTAAACCGAACTGTTTAGAGATGTACAAAAAGTTGTATGTGCAGGCTATGTCAGGATGCTGTTTCTGGGAAAGTGGTTGATTGCCACATTTTCGGACGTGCTGTACATTTATCCACTGTTTGTTGTGAAATGTACAGTATGGTATATGTAATTATGGTGGAACACCGTGCACTTCATTTTTTTGGAACATGCCCCAACTTTCTTTTCCAGATCACGAAACACCCTCCTTTTCGACGCCTTTTTCGCATATTTTTCCCCAGTGACCAGGACACATTCCCAGCGCAATGATATTCAGTAATTTTAACTGTATTTGACAAATCATCACGGATCCTTCAGTTTGAAAACACCATTACATGTTTCGCCGTCAAAACATTGTATTTACGGCGTTCCGTTCCCCGACGTTACCCCCACCGGTGTGATTTTGGTGCTTTGCCACAATACAGTCACATAAAAATACGACATTGGTGTAGATGACCAAGACTGTTATCAGTAACAGCGTTCATGCAACAATCGAAATCCAAGTTTTCTACAGCAATGATTTATGTCTACATCTTGTGACGCGTTGTCATTTTGACAACATCCCACCTTCCCCATAACCAGGCTACCCATAGAATATTGGCATTTCTTGAGCAATTACTGTTAAGAATTGTATAATAGGTGGCAGATTTTTATTGGCTCATTAAAATTTTAATTTTAAACCCTAACCACTATCAAAATAATTTTCGCCACGACCAGCTTTGTGACGGGGTAAAGTCTCGTCAAACTCTCACTTCGCCGCCACCCTCATGGTGAAACGAAGACGTTGCGCCAAATTCTGTTTCCATTCTCCCAGATAACTCAGTTCCCTATTTTACCACCACTTCTCCGTTTGAAAATTGGCCGTGCCATTACACCTGCAACCAAAATCACAAGTGAAATCTGTCTGTGCCTTTATTCATACTGCATTTCTTAAAATTATAAGAACTGTTGCTACAACCGTCTACTA
The DNA here is from genome assembly GCA_032358235.1 of Odonthalia washingtoniensis. Lineage (NCBI taxonomy): Eukaryota > Rhodophyta > Florideophyceae > Ceramiales > Rhodomelaceae > Odonthalia > Odonthalia washingtoniensis. The sequence continues at coordinate 49,422 of JAULBU010037029.1, read as the reverse complement.
AATTTAAATAAACCATTACACGTGAATGCATACTGATCACAGGAGCCAACATCAGCCGTTATAATATTCTAGTTTACGTCTCCTCAACACTTTTTATGTCGAACATCAAAACACGGTCATAAAATCAAACCCGTTTATTTCTGTAACCGTTCATTTGTACAGCCGTTCTATATTCTGCTATTTACAACACTTTCTGTGACAGAAGCTATTCAAGAGCTCTTATCTAATCAAGTCAACAAACCATCTCAAACATTTTCAATCGTACTCCCCATTTATCAACATAATGGCTTCATCTTCATCTCCTGCACATAGTGCCGGATCAAGTCATACACAACTTCTATCAGAAGGTGAACGTGAACTCACAAGATTTTTCATATTTGCATTTCTACATAGCTTCGTATCTAAGGCGTTTCAAGATGCACAATTCAACCATAGAAACCTCTCCTTTAAATCATACTTGAAGTGGGTCCGTTCGGATACCGACCTAATTCATATTCAAGTAACGAAAAGATTGGGAAAAAAGGCCAACAACAGGGGGGGACTTTGAAACATGCACTTTTCCCTGTTTATGGACCTAATGTTGACAAGACTTTAGCGGAATTTTGTACACAACAAATTCGGCAGATAGCCCGTATCTCTCTCGCAATATATACGTATGCTCAAAGAGATGGACGTATAATGGAAATGTTCAACAACTTGTTCAAGATGAAGGATACCTTAACTGGATTCTTGGTTGGTCCAACTTTTTTTCATCTTGTCTTTCAATCAACTTCAAAGAGGAAACAACCCAATTTGTATTTTACGTCGTGCCCAACAACTTTCGAATGAATTCTTTACTTTCACAGAGTTTCTATCATAAATGCATTCATGAAGAAAAAAAGTAGAAGCATCTCGTAAGTCTGAAACATGATACGGGTACGAAAATTGGTTTCCTTGTTCAGACATTGATCAAGCCATGAACTCGATTAGGATGAGCAATCAACATTTAACTACGAAGCCAACGGTTTCAACATTATACCTATTGCAGCTACGACAATTCAACATTCGTTGTAATTGTATCAAGACAGGAATGTTTCGGTTCCATCAATCCATAACAGCCATTTGCTCATGATAGTGTTCCAGTCACTACACAAGATTTTGTATCTCCGGAAGCTTGGAAACGTACACAACAAAAGAATACCGCATTTCTTTACATCGACAATTACTTCTTCGGCACCCTTTATGAGTTGTTGACCAACACTCAAATTTATGACGCTGATTTGAAGGAACATGCAACTCCTGCGTTTCTGTTACCCTTCTTGGTCAATGAGGATACCTCGGAATTGACACAATGCTTTTTCAATTTGCCTAACATGTTACAGATCCTCTCAAGATTAATGTTCCGGATAAAAACACGGCTGACGATGTTCCGGTGATACCACTTTTCCAAGATGAAAACATTTCTCCCCGAACTACGAAAGCTTGCAATAAGCGAAAACGTTCAACAAGTATGGCACATATGAGTACGGCACATAATATCTGTAAACATAAACAAACTAATGATGGGACAGATGACATACATATGGACGACTTGGTTATTTCCCCACAAAGTTTGGAGGACAATAATGATTCAATCAAGGCAAAAGAAGAAGATGAGGTACAACCTGCAGATTCGTTGCAGATGTGGCCAATTGCTCGTAAGCCCATGGAAATTTTGAAGGTTTCAATGCATAAATATTGCTGTTGTTACGATGTGGAATTTGCAGATCCCTTTGATGTTAATGAAAATATAATGGGCGAGTCTTTAGAAGAGAAAGTGAATTTCATACTGACAGACGCTCCATACAACACCAGATTTGATCAACAATTCGAAAACTTGGAACACGATCAATTTGATGAAGAAGACATGAAACTGTTCATGAAATGTTTTGAAACAATTTTAATGGAGGAAGTCATGCACATATATTTTGCTTGGTGCTGCAGTTTCCATTGTGGGTTCAAGACTTCAAGTCAAAGAAGCAATTGGTTCCGTTGGACTATCCCGAATATGATGAAATAGGAAAAGGTATAAAAACGGAAAAAGTGTGTTCTGTGTAGAGAAAAATCCCCCGTTTTACACAAATAAAAGTAGTTCCTACAATAGGGATCCGAGGTAGCCCGTCTAACTCATCTATCAGTGGTTGAACAAGCAGTTCATTTATGGAAGGCTGGGATGGAGTGGAACGAATCTTTAAGACGAGTTAATTACAATCGAACAGGTTCCATTCACACAATTCATCCAGGAACATGCGATGAGATGAACAACATTCTAAGGGTGCCCAATAACGAAAACAGTTTCAAGTAATCTCAACAGAATAGGCCTGGTGCAAGAGCACTACTTCTACCAAAACAGAAAGCTACGCAATGGATGTCGGATATCATCGAGAAATTTGCACGCCCTGATGAGTTGGTTGTGGATCCGTCTGTGGGTACATTTTCAGTGACAATGGCTTGTATGCTTCTTCCAAAGTACAGGAAGTTTGTTGGTTGCGATATGGATGTTTTATGTTTGGAATATTCTTGGATTCAACTGGTAGCTGTTTTTCCCGTCAGTTACTAAAAAAGATTCTGATATTAATGGAAGTGATGACGTTCTTCGAGAAGCAAGTGATTTTATTAGAGAGTTGGGGGAAAAAAAAGTTAAAAAACGAAAAAATATATAGGAAGTTCCACCAGGTTTCCCTACTGTTCAAACTTTTCCAAGACATATCCGCCACTTCATTTCGCAGTTTATTGGAAAACCAAGGTTGTTCAATATCGGTGACAAAATGCCATGAAGTAGGTGGAAATGATCATGGAAGTAAGCACTTGACGGAATTCCAATAGAATCATTAAAAGAAATGGAGTCTTGTAATTTGGGTTTGACACTTAATCCGTCTACAATCAAACATGAGAAGGCTGGTTTGGGTGCGTTTACACAAAATACAATTCCTCATCATTCAATCATCGGTTCTTATTATGTAACCCTCGTTTACGGGAATATTGGAAACAGCAGTTCGTTCAAAAAAACATATGGGGAGGGATGCTTTCAGTCACTAGAGCACAAAATTCTTGAAATGGGGAGCAAATTGTTCGCACAACTTCAAGGGCCGTGACGGAAAGCTTAAGACATCCTGGATTGTATCTGCTGCATGGTGCATTACAAGATACATAAATGATTTTCAATTTATGGAAGGGGATGAAACACCTAGGGCCCAAAGATCACTTAATCCAAGGAGGGCAAATTGTGCATTTATCAGGAATTCGAAGTGTAAATCAGATGCATCAGCATCTTCGTACCAACTTTTTCAGATTCAATATTTGTATCCTATTTCAAAAGGCGAAGAACTTTTCCTTGATTACGGTACGGGTCATACACATCACTTTGAAGCAGATTGATACTTTTTCTTCTTTAATTTTTTACTATAACGTTTTTGTCAGCTATTTTATAATTGTTCCATAACACAATGAATTCCATATATGTTTTGTTTTCCACTACTAGTGACTTAGTAAGAAACAATTTATATATACGCATATTTCCAGAAACTATCCGAATATTTGATATTCCGACTCCTCCGGTTGCAGTATAACAACACAAATGAATCCTTTCCATTTTATTTTTCTGAATCTCATTTCCATTTTTTCAAACATTCCTGTCACACGTTACGGTAACGGACACATGAGATTTTTTCTGTCAAGTAAATGTGGATGGCACACTTTCACCCGTTGGATGGCATTATTCACTACAGGCTCCAATTGCATTTCTGGGTGCTTTCCTGCCATCCTGTTAGACGTTCGTACAGTAGATGCCAATAAATGCAATGCTATCATCCCTTCCTAAAAAATTGGAATTAAAAAAAACAGCAATGTTCAAAATAGGGACCGCTCTGATTTTATGACGATATTTTTCCGCACTGCACGTAACTACACTCACTGATTTCCCGGCCTTCATAAAATGTTCAGTTTATGGGTAGTATGAAAGTATTGGGAAAAATATTCGATGTTTCAATGTCCCACTTTCCCTGGCCTCAAAAACATTGAATGCGGGGGTTCATATGGGCAAAAACATGAAAGTACACAGTGTACATCCGAATAATTCCACCCCATGAATGTAGGCATTCAGTTCCGGAAACACAGACGATGTCACGTGTGGCTCTGTACTCCATTAATTGTAATGGTGCCTTTCTGAAGGTAAATCATGCTATCTTTGTATTCTGAAACATTCGTCTCTCTCCGTTAGGAAGGGCTCTTTTTCACACCTTTTTTTGGTCACCAATTCGTTCAAGTTTATTTCAACATTTTCACCATCAGTTGCAGCAGTTCATTGTACGGGTTGCTCATCACAATCCATCGCTGCATTTATAATATGAAAATGTTAGATAATTGTCCCTGTCCTGTTCGCCGATCGCTCTCGTTTGACATAACTGACGTATTTTTAGAAAACCAGTCGTCTCATCTATTGTGATTTTTCAAAAAATCACAATCGGAAAGATGGTTGAGTAATGATTGGTTCATCTTGAATGTGTAGAAATTGTATAAAAGATTGGCCTGTTTTCACTAAACGTGCTCAGCTTTAAAACCTCTCTTCTCCTTTCAGATTTTTTCATTTCACTGTCGGTAAATGACTGCCTATTGATTTGTAGATATGGAATGCCTACCCCTCCCTGAAATAGCTCACATCTGCGTCTATTCCTCTTCTTCCTCACTTCTGTGATGGTCCATCTCTTTTCTTGCAGGTTCAACCGAATGAAATTTTGTCATCCATCAACAAGTTGTTGACGGATGACAAAATTTCATTCTCCACAACAACACACATTTTTGCATTTACCTGTTAAAGGCATCGATTGGTCGGTATACACAGACCGTAGAGGAACGAATTGACCATATAATCTGTAGACGAGCTAAGAGATCCATAAAGGTCGTTTTACCACCCGCCGAACCATAACACGTCTGGTCCTTCTCCCATACCCTTGTTCAGCTCCCTGTCCAGTTACATACACCGCCATTTTCATTATCCTACGAACATACAATCGTCACACTTTTCAAGTGCCAAACGTTCCACTCCTATTGGACCGTTATTTCAATAGTGACACACATATCACTTCAACTCATTTTTTTGAGTTTCACCGATAGAAACAAACCATATATCGAAGTTAATTCACTCAAAATATCGCAGTTGGGCTCTAAACACACCGGCGGTAATTACGATTCCTTCCAAAATGCACATGTCAGTTCGTCTCATGTTCAGCTTTCAAACTATATATTTTCTTTTAATATCGGTCGATATGAAAGATCTGCAGATGGGAAGGGCTTTGGTCACTTCACTTGCCAGTTACGCAATAAAGGCTGAGTTAATTTGAAAATATAAATAATGAACCAGAATCTGGTTCCTTCCACTGTTAACAGAGACATTTGGGCCCATGAGGTCAATGGCACTTTCTACGCTTCTAGCTAAATTTTTCGACCTTCACCGATTTTAAATCTGAGAACGGCGTTACGCTCTCCTCCTTGCATGCTCCAATTTTTAAGTAAATTGGCAATGTTTCCTTTGCGGTAGGGACTTTTCAAAATGCGAGCAACTCCGTTTACGATTTTTCCTTTTAACTTTTACTCTCGAAAGGGTTTTAATTATTAAACGTTTCTTTATATAAATACTTGGACATCCTTCATATTATGACAGGTGTAAAAAGATAAAATAGAAAATGACATCGAAATTGAACTTTTTTCGACTGACATTAATTCAAATTTCGCAGAAATGGTACAATGACAATGGAAAGTAATTACCATTTGTGCCCAGACGTTTTCTCTTACATTGTTCGACAAGTATATTTAGAAATAAAGAGGGCGATATTTTACAGATACAATGCGATACTGATGTGATGTGACGCAATTAGAATCAGTTATAACCCCTTTTTCGTACGGTAATGCTGCGCCAAACCCGTTCCGCTCGCCTCCCGTTTCAAATGATAAACAGACGTGGGTGGGGATAGTAACATTGGTAAGCAGGACGAAGCAGGAAAGAAGCTGTGAAATAGTGCACAACGGAAACAAGTAATGGAGTAGAAGGAAGTGAGGCTTATCAGGGATTAAACTGATTGCTTGTATCAAATTCATTCTATGTGGTTGGAGCTGGTCGTGTTAATGACGAAACGAAGGAACTGTAAAATCAATAATAAGCGAGGACGTAATGAAACGAGGAAACTATGACGAAGAACAGTATTTTGATTACGACTTGGAAGAAATAGCTGTGTTCCTTTCCGTATCAAATTTATTATCATTAACATGGTACGTTAATGTGCTTTATTCATTCACTGGGAATAGACAATAGTTACATAGTAGGGTGCGTATTGGGATCATTACTAACAGTTCAGTTTATTTCATGAAAGAAAATGGTCATAATTCTATTGGCAATATCTAAATGATATGAAACCTCCTGGAACTGAAATCAATGTCGGGATGTAGAAAAAAAGAAATTTGTGAAACTTGCAAATAGGATGGGGCATTTGCAAAAGTTGATGGTCCTTTGAGAGATTCAATTCTGGAGGGGTTTGGGATGTGTAATAAGGTAGTTGTGACAGTAGTCTACCAGGTGGATTTTGATGGATTATTGCTGATGTATGGAGAGGACCTCAGGACGGAGAACTTTGGTCTTGTTTTAGAAGAGGAAGTTGTAGCAGCACATAAAGGGTCTGTTGAACGTAAACTAATGAAGCCAATGATGGCAAGGCACATGTCTACCTTTGATGCAAGAAAATAGTTACTAAAACGTGGATAGGAAAGGAGATAATATAAACCAGAATCAATTGAAACAGATTGCGGAATTTATGGACAGGATGGTGAAGAATAAACTATAAGAAGTGGGGATGAACATGACTGTAATAATGGAAGTCGGAGGGCTGTTAAAAAATCTGTCTACAAATAGTGGATGGTTCCATCAGCGGATGTCAGATGGAATAAAGAACTGGAAATTATTTGTGGTAAATGGCTACACGTCGATGATGTTACGGTCTAGGCGAACTTTATCCGATGAATATGTTAAGAATTTATTTAAAGTGTATTTTTAACAAGGAAAGTATGCAATTACTTTCGTGGAGTTACAAATGTGTTGCTGTTGATTTTACTGGTGTGAATTCCCAGATGTTTTAAGGAAGATGAGAATTGAAGCGCTCTGGAGGAATTACATGCTACAGGGAGACGAGAGGTACGAGGACATAGTAAGGTCAGGATTTGGAAGGACTTGCTTCAAGACGATGGTAAAGACTTGAACAAAAGGTCAAGTGTACCGTAAATTGTCAGTAGACTATTTGATGTCGACATTACTATACAACAACATGTCGGATATGCGTCTAATTGTGAAATATGAAGTTTGAAATCCACGGAAAAGAAAAGAACTTCTTCAAGAAAAATATTCGATCAAGGAATTCTAGACGAATAAATTTCTATCCCGTGTTTGTACATATTGTGACGTTCTGCGTGACACCGATTTCGTATTGTCCGATATAGGAGAAAACATGCCGGATGGTGATTTTTCAGTTAAACGTTCGTTACATGCATGTTTGAAAAAATTCCAGGCGTTGGAAAACATTAATAAAGAAGCTGGACATTGCTCATGGCTGACGTTTGATCCACTTTCACTCTCCGAGACGAATTTTTCATCTTACCGGAAACCACCGTCCCATTGGCACACCGATACGTTTCGACACAACGACCGTCCGTTATGAAAGTCTTCCACACAATCATCAACAGTGCCACCTTTCGCTTTCTGGTCCTACGGAAAAAGAAAAAGAAAATCTTAGATGTATTAGTTAGTAATTAAAAAGAGAAATACAATATGCCTATAAATCCAGACAAATCATTTGTTCATTCAACATAGTTTATGGCTTGTCGTCAACGTACAGAAATTATCCAAATTCTTTTCGGAAGTTGATTCGATTATTTCAACAATTGGCAGACTATTTGACAATAATAAAACTTAAATTCGCTTGTTCCCTCCACATGACTTCTTCGTCCTTCTCATCCTATGTCTCTTTCTCAGTTCCATCTCAGTTCTACATTCACTTTTATATCCATCACCATTTTGAAAAACAGAAAACTGTTCCTATGCGATACGTACTCCACGTACGAATTGCTTACCTTCTGTTGGTAATAGTTAGCTTCCACAAACTGTTTACAGTACATATGTTAGGTTAATTTACTAATTCGTAAGAGAATAATATCTACGTCGAATTATTTGTATAAACCCTATTGCATCTGTAGAAACTATTTTCTACAGACTCTACTGAATTCGTTTATTGCATTGTTATTTCATTGTAGTTATTCTACAGACTCCACTGAATACATTTTATTACATTATAGTTACATTGATTCAAAGTTACACACATAGAAGGTTCCACTAATAGAAAAGTGTAACTTTCTACTTGCTGTAATCGTAGAAACCTAATAGTTGCATTTTATTGTAACTACAGAAATCTCCTATAAAAGAATAAAAAGCGGAGAAGACAAATAATCTGTTCTTCTCCCAACAACTTTTTTATCTGAATATGACATATTTTTCGTAGTCGCCATAACGTTGCGCCGAAACATATAATTCTTTAAAGTTTATAAGAGCATCTCTAGTTAGGCGTTGAGTTTGAATTGTTGATCTTCAAACTCAACGGCTGGCACCGGTTAATAAAGTACTTTTCAACGACTATTTTTATTGTAAAGATTACAGTAAGTTGTTGAGTTTGCTGTTGAGTTTTCTGAAAAACTCAACATCAAACTCAACATCAAAAATTAGACGTAGTGGAAATTATAATTAAATGTCACTATGAAAGTAAACGACCAATGAGAAAAATCGATTGAAAATTGCAAAAATATGAATGAAGGGATGTTTACAAAAAACGGGAAAAAAGTTGTGACACAAGTAAACAGACTGTACAGTAATGTACAGACTGTACAGTAATGTACAGTTATACTGTCAATTACAGTAATGAAGCAGGAAGAGAATTAGTTACAGATAGAAATTGTGTAACTGAAGGGGGATGGGAACCGGTATGCAACCCGGCAACGAAAATGACCAAAGATTTTTTTCTAATCCTCCTGCATTCCATTGTTTACCTCCTCACGCTGCTCTGCATTATAATTATCACGAAGATAACTTGCGTATAATTTCAAAAACGACATACTAAACGTGTCACTAACCTATATATTTAACATTGCGTGATTTACCCTGCGGGTACTGCCACAAAAATATATCAACGCGAAATATTGTTGAATAGGGTATATGCAAAGTATTGATGTTTACCAACCGGTGCGGTATGGAGTAACATTCCAAACCACACAGGATATAAATCCGTAATGTGAGGAGGAGGAAGTACATCAAAATAGGCGAAAAAAACCGAAACAATCACAAGTACAAGAAGTAACTTAACAGTGCATGAATTTATGAATAAAATGAAGGGTGGAAATGTAAAGGAAAAAATGAAAAGGAGTTAGAAGGGGGCAGTGAATATAATGACTGTGAAAGAGGTAGCGATGTAGCTTACATAATACATATGGAAGAAAGAGGCAGCGAAAAAGGAAGGGGTGATAACGAAATTGGAAAAGTCGGAGTCGAGGAAGAATGTGATAGAACGATTGATTTGAAAGTCGAACCAGAAAGGAATGACGATAGAAAGAAAAGTGTAGGTGATGGAATCTACGAGGAAAGTGGTAAAAGACCACATGTGATCTACGAAACGAATAAGAAAGGAAAGAGGTCAGAAAAGTTGAAACATGTAAGAAAGACTTATGTGTCAGGTTGTGGTGGTAACAGCAATAAAGGATCAGATATGATCGTAGACGACAATTATGATGATGAGTATCATATAGAACGTAATGATGAGAGAAGAATGGAAAGCTGTGTACAAAGGAAAGGAGAAGAAGAGAAAATGGAAATATACATGGTAAGATAGTAAACGTAGACGTTGTTTCAATAATTTCCCAAACAAAACGAGAATATATTAATAATGAAAACAAGAATATATGCATGATAATTGGAACCTGCTACTGACGTGGAATGTGCTTACTGTAACGTGTCTTTTATTGACACACATTTTCAGCTTCTTCCTCACCACTCTTCGTACATAAATGGTTTTTAGTTCTTCTTCTAAGTCACGACGGTCTAGACAATCCATCAGTGCTTTCCTGTCAACATCTCCATCTTTAATTTGTTTATAGACAAATGACTTCTTCTTTTTCATTTGCAATTCATGTTTTGTTGTACAATCCGCGGTCGCACATTTACACATTTATTTTTCGATAATAGTCTGTACATCTGTAGATTTATTTTTCAAATCACTATTCCCGTCATACATATGTTCAATCTCACTTTGGTCTATTCGTAACATTATGTTATGCAATATAATTATTGTTTGTTCAACATAATGGTTTCTGTTATTCCCGTCAATTATACGAAATTTATTTCGTACAGATCGAAAGAAATTTTCAACCTCTTTCCGTAATACTACTATTCCTTCTTCAAATATATGTTCTTGGCTGTTATTATAATCTTTTCGACCCTCTACGAATATAGGCCATAGGTGATGCTTTCCTTCTACATTAAAATAGTACAGATGGCGTATTTTGGCTGAGGTTTTAATGTTTTATCCCGATTAATGTTCGAGTGAAACAATACCGCTGAAAATGTCAGTAATAACGGGTGAACCACTGAGTGCATTTTTCATCCCAGAAAATGTCTTGTCTATGATCTCATATGACCAACAGTAACCATCGAGATCTAGCCAAACCTCCACCACTTTACATTGTCTTTCAATTTCTTCGCATTCCATATTTCTATTTGATTTGTACCGCTTTTTACATTGAGATTCCACTATAATAACTGTTTCAATAAATCCTACACACACCCGGAAAACCTTTACTTGCAAATTGTCTTTCAATGCATTCCATTTCTTTCTTATTTGGATTTTTCTTAAAAATATTGCTCCATATTCTCTTATGACAAACTCACAGAAACATTTCATTATTCTGCATATTTGTGACACTTTCAGTATCGTTTTTTCCGTTTCCATTTCTTCATATTTTCCTGTACGTAAACAATGAAGAGCAATTTTATTATTTCTTCATTTCTCATATTATTCCCTGTTCCTAAACACTGATTTGTCTCAGATAGTGATGGGTTCCTGTTCCTACCCTCTTCTCGTAATTTTTTATATAATTTTTCACAACTGCTGTAACGTTCTAAGAATGTTCGTTTCTTTTTTTCATATAGCCTTTCATTATTTTTACATCGTTATTCATGATTTTTTTTGGATCTTTCTGCACTTTCCTCTGCACTTTCCTTCCCAATACTATCTCCTTCTTCCACATCTCTTTCCATACAATGTTTTAATTCTTTTATAAATTTTTCCTGTTCTTTGTGGATAACTTTTTGTTGTTCATGTAAATTTAACACTGTCTCCGTTAGTTTCATTTGCTGTTCAACTGCTTTTCGCCGTTTCGTAATACGGCAGTTTGCGTTATGCATAGTTGACATACTTTCTGTCGTTCCAATTTATCTCTCGCCGTTTATCTTTTTATTTCTTACATTTCAAAATAAAAACTTTGTGACTTGATACGTTTTAAATTACTGTCTTTCCATACTTATATTTTTGTAACTTTTTCCCCCGCCTATATCCCATTTCATATACTTCACTTTTCTGAATCTAAGATAATCAACCAATCGTTTCTCAACACATGAATATATTCATTGCTGTACAATGTACAGCTAATACTGATGTTTTCTTACTTACTGTCACAACTGTAATAACAGTCATTGTCACATATCTAATTTTCAAAATGTATATCCAATCATGTTTGTACAACACACATACTTCTATATGTTTAACTGTACGAGTACCTTCGCCGTTTCTGTACTCATACCCTAGTAATGTTGTCCCCCATTGTCATGCTGATCATTTTCAAAACACCACTGCAGATTTTTTCTTTTCTACCCGCCCATGTACAGTTTTCCAAACTGTACAATTTTTATTACAGTATTTTTCATTGGTTATCTCCATATTATTTGTACAGTTACCAACATTGCACAACTGCATTTGATAAGTTTTTATAATATTAATTATCATAAAAAACCCTTTTCCACTACGTTCGTATACCTGTTTCAGCTCACTGTATGCACCGTTGTTTACTTCGGAAATATTTTCAGAAAAACTCAACAGCTCCTAACTAGAGATGCTCTTAGAGTAATTAAATCACTTGCAAATTTTGCTACTGAGACTAATACCCCAGTGCAACTTATTGAATTAACCTGTGTACTACTGTACGGTATCAACATATTATGAAAATTACAGAACAGTTTTCTGACACGTGTGATAAAAATCAGAGTATATCTTTCTTACTATTCGTTATTATTTGAAGCGAACAAAAACTCGAATCTACATTTCAAATTGTTGGTGAAACTTTATCAAGAGATACTTCGTACATGTCATTTTTTCAAACACGCTTCTGAGTTTCACTTGCCCCTATCCCACATAACGCTGCCAGTCAATTTGGGATTTGAAGCTAGGTTCAAAGAAAGGGTCTTGACATCAACGAGGTACGTGAGAATGAGACAAAAGAACTGTAAAGACTACTACCAATCTTTTTAAATCTCACCAGTTGAATTTAATTCAATTTAACTGGAAGAAAATCAAAATAGATTCGAGAGATGTGGATTATTCTAGTTCGCTTTTAAATTCAAAAAATGAGTTTCACCAATACATGCATAGGACGAAGCTGTAATTAGAATTAAATTTGATATAGAATCCATATTACCTGGAGTCACAGCCTCATTGGAGACTATTGATAGGTATAAATAGAGAGTTTTACTCATCCAGAGTCGTTGCTCAGATTTGTGGGCTGCAGTATAAAAGGTATATAGCAATACTTATTATTTTCAATTATTATTACCCTTCATATCATGTCACGTGCTCATGTAATGCTATACAGTAGCCTCCTCCGAATGCTATTTACAGTCATGAGGTAAGGTACAAATGCTTACCGAAAACATGATTTGTGTAGTACGTCAGAAAAGTCTAAGCAATTGATTTGTAATTGCTGAGCTTCAAGAAATCATTTCTGGAGGAGGAGGAATGAAAGGGAAAAAGGTGAAAAGAGTTCTTTCCGAAAGAAATCCCTTGCAATGGCATTTACAATAAATCTTTTAACACACAATCGTACAAAGGTATCAACTCCCTCGTATATGTATTATCACCCACGAAGAACCTGTAATGTCTAACGTTTTGTTTCTTTCATTTGTGGTGGGTTTTCTGTTCTTTCAGTTCTGTCTGACTTCTACAATCCCTACTCAAAAAGATTTATCTGTTTTATCATCAGTTAAGATAAAACACAAAAAACACAAAAGAAATATATTCAAATTATATCATCCAACTCCGATTGAAAACGATGGCGACATTGATCATAACAAAGGTGGAATAAGCTTCTCGTTTAGTTTTGGAGAAAAATTTGGAGAATGTTCGACTTGCAAGGAAAAGAAAGATTGTATAACAGAATATTGTTGGAAAAATAAATGTATCTACAAAAGGTCTAAATCTTCTAAATTGAAATGTTTCCCATCAAAATCGACAACTATCCAATTATCTGAATGTTCTCACTGTACTTATGATCATGATTGTATATCAAATTATTGTACAAATGGAAAATGTACCAATGGTACTGAGTTTTCAAATCATCATTGTTTTCAACCTGAATGTTCGTCATGTGTTCATGATTCCAATTGTATAACCAATCATTGCAATAAACGCCGATGTATGTTTAAACATTCGAGAACGAAATGTAATACATTATTGATGGAATGTGAAATATGTAAGAAGTCAAATGAATGTACTAGTGGATTATGTTGGGATGGCAAATGTATTGCAAATAACTCTGAATCCTCAATACTTCGATGTTTCCCATCCTTAATTTTGAAAGGTACAGAATGTGAATTATGTGAACAGGGAGATGAATGTAACAGTGGGAGATGCTGGAGTGGGAGATGTATAAATCATTACGATACGATTGAGTCAGTAGGTCGTTGTTTTCTTTCTGAATGTTCAATTTGTCAGAATGATGTTGACTGTCTTTCCGGTAAATGCCATGAAAATAAATGCATTTTTGAAAACAATGAAGGTTCCATACGAAATTGTTTTCCAAATCTGAGAAAAGAATGTGATGATTGTACAATGAGTGAACAATGTCTCTCTAAAAGCTGTTGGCGCGGAAAATGTACTAATGGAAGTGATACGTCATTACAAAAATGTTTTTCACCTGAATGTGGATCTTGTATGGTTGACTTTCAATGTAGTACTAAGAAATGCTCTTCTAATAAATGTGTGTATGATCAAGATGAGTCTTCCCTGGATCGATGTTTTGGACCTGCTGGAAATAAATCAGAATGTGATGATTGTGTAAACGGGACTGACTGTAAAACGAGACAATGTCGGGGAACGAAGTGTGTGTATGACACAGTGGATTCCATAGATAAATGTTTTAAAGGAAGTGGTAGTGCTAATAAACAGGAATGTGAAAACTGTTTCGAGGACGAAGTATGTGCAACAGACAAATGCTGGTTTGGAAAATGTGTTTTCCTCAAGGAAGATTCAATTGCGAAATGCTTTGAGAGTAGCACTTCACAAATTCAAGCTAAGAGACAACTATTATAATTATTATAAAGTGATGATGACCGCTGCTATGGTTTTCCGGCAAATTTCTTTCCGGCAAGAAGCTTCAAATCAAAATTATATGAGTCTATACAATTTCACTTACATAGGCCTCCCTAAAATTACTCGAGAAAACACCTTTACCACCATGCCAATCCGGGAAGTAGATATTTTTGTTGTTGCAGACGTCTATATTCTATTGTTACTGAAAGTAGATGATTCTGATCTATCATTATTCTTAAAACTTGCCGTAGAACCAGTATATATAAAATTGAGAAACCTAGTTTGAGCTGAGTCTATTTATACCCGAAGAATTTAAATCAATTCTTGATTAGAATTGTGTAATAGAATTAACGATAAGCTGTATTGGTGCTGGAATGTTCGACATTGGCATGAAAGACAGGAATTTAATATTTCACTCTACTCCGGCATGGCGTTGTTCACGGAGATCGATAATATTGAGCTTTCTGTTCGCTGATAACAGCTCAGAAAAATGGAACTGACTATTGTAGCTATCGACGTGAGCATCTTTGAAAAAATTAAGAAGGCATGCAGCCGTATGAACACCCGATTGATGGAGTCTTTATATAATTTCCGACACGCAGTGATTGTAGTGGTAGATATAATCTTCCGATCCGATAAGCTTCGTGAACCTCTTACAGAAAAGTAACACATCGCTAAATATATGTGTGAAGATTTTAATTTCGGAGTAAGAGTTGGCAACATATGCTCCAAGGTGGGTTGCAATATTCAATAAGAGGATAACTCACTCTGTGAATATTTTGACTTTGCATACCAAACACCCCGTAGACCACTTCAAGTACCTAGTCTACAGCTTGATCATATTCTTCGGGTACCACGTCTTGACCTCCGTGCATCCGAGATTTTACATGTAACTCATCCATTATCAGCTCGCTTGTTTCGGTAGTGGGGTGAGGTCAGAAAACGAGGCGGGGAAAGGTTAAATTTAACCTTTCCCCATCTCGTTTGCTGATCAGAGTTTTTATCCTTAAATACCCTGATCAGCTCCTCAGCGAAGATTCGCAGCAAACAAGTTTTGGCTGTGTGTGCATCTTAAGTCCCGACAACCGTTGCAAAGGATAATTTCCGATCTGGATTATCGTTTCAAACTAGGCAGAGGGTATCAAAAATTAATTTGCATTTTTAAATGCAAATTATTTTTTAAAAAAGAAATAACTTGAGAGAAACTATGTATTGTTACTGGCAAGTATACAGCACACTCCCTTTTGGAAGCAGGCTTGAAAATCGTAACGGAATTTTACGAAAAATATCTCTATAGAAAGAGGACGTCGTCCCAATTGTTATCGTGAAAACTTTGTAGGAAACGGATGGAAAACTTCAGAGAAATGGAGGGAAAGGTGAGTTTTGATATGTCGAAAGAAGAGCTTATAAATGAATTTTTGTGTTTCGTGAAACATAAAATTTACATTTCACGATATTTTTTTGTCGGTTTAACCAATTGTAGACGAAGACGAGTGTGTGTAGTGGTGCAGCAATGTGCAGTGATTGTTCGGCGGATAACAAAAATAAGACATTGTAGTGTGACAAGAAGACAGTGTGGTGACTTGTATGGACATAGTGATGACGGTTTCTGGTCTCTGTATAGTCGTGTATACACTACGTGTCTGGTAGTGATTCATTATGACAATAATAAAATTGTAGGTCGCAGAAAAACCTATAGCTTCTACAATAAAAGCAAATAATCGCCAAATGATGGGGCTTTGCTTCTGATGATGTATAATGGATGTGCGCCTAAATCGGGCAGTTTTGCCATCGATGAGAATAGTGTTATGCACATCACCTGTCACCAACAACACCGAGGAAAAGATCAAAGAAGGAAGAAGAGGTGAACATCTCGTATTTTATCTGCACTAATAATAATACAATTTATTGTAATTGTAACGCAAGGCAACGTCTGTATGAGGCGTGACATACATCACACAAGACTCTTAGTTTTTCATTATAGACCGTTGGGTGAACAATATTTTGAAAAAAAACGCCTTGGTGCAAAGTGAACAAAACTGGTGGATGAACCAATAGCGTGGAACGGAAATAACCCATAAATTGAAAAGAAAGATACATAATAGATTTGGTAACCTCAGAGTAGGTGTACAGCTATGTATATGCTTTCTGTTTAGGAAGTCAGTTACAAATGGTAAGCAGCATGTTACTATCCCTTTTCCTTTTATGTATAAACTTCGAAAATAATTGTATAGTTCCGTCTCGAATGCTCATCTCGCCACCCTTTTTTGATCGCTAAACGTACTTACTTGTGGATATCATTCATTTGCTGCGATAATATGGCATGTACCGACGATGCGTTCGAAACAACGGACAACAATGATTAATTTGATATTGAATTTTCGCTGAATGACAAAAATTCAATGGGAAAGCATGGAAAAGCGTATTCTCAAAGAATGCATTGTCACTGTTTTCTGCAGTGAGAATATCAAGATTTACCGTCTCCAAGATTCTGAAGCACTTGTTGAAGTATAGAACCGTACGGAACCTCCCACTAAGATGCAATAAAACTCTTCTGAAAGCAATGGATGCTTGTACTAGGAAAATATAAAGTGTTACATTTCCATTTGACATCGTGGGTCTGTATGGGGAGTATTTGAGGGAAAAGTGTAGTAGAAAAAGTATAGTTGACGGCATGGTTATGGCTTTCAAATTTGAAAAGAAGGGAAGCTCCGAGAAGCGGATGTTAACAACGTGCTTGTTTGAACATATGCCGGGAGCTCAAGTTAAGAAACTGCTAAAGGAAATTTAGATGGAACCTGCATTTGAATACTACTACTATCTGTTTGACGGTAATATGGATTTCGATGTGAATGAAGATGATGTAAAGGGCAGCACAGCAGAACAGTCATATGATATTAAAGTTAGTGGAGGAGATCGTGAAGGTGTGCCCATGACAAGCTGCGCATTCTGTGCAACGAGAAAAGTAGCAAAAGATGATTGTCACAACTTGATAAATGAAGGGTCGATTGTCAAGCAAAAATTTGGACGTTCATTCTTCAGTGATGTTGAGATATAACAAACGGTTATGTTCATACTACGGAGTAAAAATGTGCAGTCATTGTCATGGGGTACAAGAAGGGCCAGGAGTAATGGACAGAATCATAAAATACCACATGTACTGACGAAAATTTTGACAGAGGCAATATGGCGAAAATATTATTTTGAGGGGAATTTGATAGAGGGGACCACGAAATTGGGGAGAAATTTATTCATAAATGCATTGAATGAAATTACAAAAGGTGAAGTAAAGCTGCAAGAATTTGTCGATTACATACTCAATGGTCTAGTTAATGAAAATCTGAACAATGCAACGGGGATTATTGAGAAGTAGATTATAGATCCTGTTGAAAAGAAGTACTTCCTTCGTAGAATGAAAAGAACGAGCGAGTTCTTGAAATAAAAGTTTATAACGCATATCAATGAGAGGGACGCAGATCCATTTCATAACATAAATTTTGCACTTTTGAATGGTGTTAGCGATACTTTGAAATTGACAACTTTTGCAGAATGTCTGTCTCTCTTTACAGTCATAGAAGAATTGTGTGATAGTTTTGGTAGTTCTTGTGAGAACGCAAATATAGTTCTAGAAGATTGTAAAAAAAGATGAAGATATATATATATATATGGGGCATGTTCATAGAATGCGAGAACAAAACAAAAAGATATGAAATGTGATGACTACAATAAAGAATCTACCTGCATGAAAAAGTTCCGCTGTGTTCATGGACTATAAAATGAAACTGGAGCCGTTGAGCCATCGGAAATCTACTGCATAGTTTTTTGGCAAAAGAGGCATGTATTGGCACAGCTCTGGTATATTTTATAGGGAAACTGGTGCAGGAGGGGAGAGGGAAAGGAGAATAGTAACAAGCGTTGAAAAAAGGAAGGGGTTAACAAAAAATAGAGGAAAAGGAAAAGAAGCGATGTAGAAAGAAATGAAGAAATAGAAATGAGTAGTGGAAATCAAACGAAGGATGAAATTTCAATTTTTTTTTAGATCACGTAGTTCAAAACGATACTACACAGAACTCTGTAGAAACCGTATCGATTATGGAAGCATTACTATTCCGGATACGGAAAGAAATGACAGAATGTGAACAGATCTGGATTGTGACGGACAATTCCAGGTGTTACAAGAACGACCTCTTGAGAAAATTGCAGTGCAAGTGTTGGGAACCCAATGATTTGAGTTAATGGAGATTGTCCATACCGTTGACCAGGACGGTAAAAACATGGTAGATGCTCCCTTCGCCGTTGCGAAGCGACAGGTTGTGATATTTGTAACGGAGAAAAAGATGGATGTCATTGTTCCAGGGGATGTTGTCGAAGCATTGAGATATGATGATGGATTGAGGAACACGGCAGTAGAGCTTATATCAATTGACCGTGAAAAAGCCAATTTACAGAAATGGCGAAGGGCGAAAGAAACAAAAGAGATAGAAGCACTTGATAGAGTTGGGGAGTCGAAGTTTTCTAAAGTTTGTGACAGAATGCACAGGGTTGAATCATTTCAAAACTCGGGGGGTTTGGAAAAGAACTTTATGTTTACGCAGCACAGAACAAAGTATGATGTTGCAGGAAACAATAATGTCGAGTCAGATATAAATAAAAATGCACAAGACGCACCAACAATGGTATATAATGACAATATTGTTGAAGGAGAAGACCAGGATGCAGGCCCAGTCGTAGTTGGAAGTGGTAGCATCGAAACCGATTATAGAAACGGTAGTGGAAATGACGGTAATACACAGAGTACTGCTGACATAGTAATGGACGAAAATGTGAATGGCAATGTTCATTGCACCGATGAAATAATCACAACGAGAGCGATTTAAAACCGCATGAAAAGTAATGGGACGTCTATTTTATTAACAGGCTGTGAAATAGGCGTACAGATTAAAACTATGAGTAAAATACACTAATGGAAAAGAGTTCTTATCATTGATCATTTAACAGCCATGGAAGACGAGGAAGCAGAAGTTAAGCTATCATTTCTTGAAATGAGAGAAGATGAGGATGATTATGAAGAAGATGAAAAATCGCCGTGAAGGACTGATAGGATAGATATCGAGTTATTTCCATCTGATGATGACATATAACAGGACATATCTAGAAACAATGACAACTATGGGGATGTACTCAATGATGGGTCATATGTTGACATATCGGCAATGAATAATGAGAAACAAAGAAACATTCTTCGATGTTTGCGATGTTGCCGCTAATACCGTAATGAAGAGCGGCACAATACTCACATTTTGAAACTTTGGAGATGTATTTAATGATGGGTCGGATGTTGAAATATACGTAATGAATCATGCAAAACAAAGACACATTCTTCAATATTTTGCCGTGTTGCCGCCAATACCGTAATAAAGAACGGTACAATACTCACATTCTGAATGTGATATTAAAAATGAAGTCAAGAGAACATTGAGTCGTGCTGTATCGGTTGCTTGTGATGCTATATACAAAGAAGGTGTAACAGTAATATACACGCGCGCTGATATCAATCCTATATTGATAGATGTGGACATTGACGTCAATTTTCATAGCATTGAGTTGTCGGATGGTTGGGTAAGTTGTTGTAAGAGAGGGGAGGTGATGGACCTAAATATTGTATGGAAGTACGAACAGAAGATCAAACAATGGTTCAATCTGGGAACCGCACACCTTCGAAAGAAAATGAGCCCGGATATGATGCGGAGTACCATTCGCCTGTTGTATCCAGATGAGTATATAATACCAAACGAGCAGCAAATAGGAAGCAGGATATCCAAATTCATTCGGCAGTTGAAGAAGAAGAACCAGATTGACGCACAGCAGGCATTTGAAGAACGACATACTGTTACACAAGCTGGTACCAAACAACATAAAGCAGTCGAATCAACAGCAACCACGGAACAGCATGAAGGTGCAGTGACGGAATGAGGTGAGAAATAGATACAACAGCGAAAAACACCTACTTCAGAAAATTTAGCTGGAATTAGTATCGAAGTAGGAACGGAAGGAGAAGACGATAAGCCAGAGCGACATAATTTCACAATTCTAGCAACATTTAACGAGACAAAATATGTTAGTATTGTGGTCTGTATTGTACAGAATGAAGGTTCAGAAGAAAAAATATCTGACAAATGTGTTGAATGGAGCCATTCAATGGCATCAGTTATTGACAGAAGTCATTGTACAGAAAAAGATAGGCGATCGTATAAACGAAATCCCTTGTCGGCAGTCTATACAACCAAAATTGTGACATTAGTTACTGTCGACAGTAAAATATTTCCGAGAGTTGTAATACTGAAGCTTATCTCTGATCTCGCGCTGTCAGAAAAAAATCTCCTATCAGAGTTTCCATCAATGTTGCAAATTAGAAACAAGGTTAGCAACCTAAAATAAAAAGTAAAACAAAACGTTTAATAAGAAAAGAAAACCCGTTGCCATGTTAGCGCTGAATAATGTTGCGGGAAATTGAATTTTATAACACCTTAGTCCCCATCGCATACTACAACACCTTTATTGTAAGAATTCATCCCATAAGTTAACCCAACTTTTATAAAATTTATTTTTGTTTTCATAAAATCGTATGTTTCCCGTAACAATTGAATGTGTCTTCTTGTTATTCCCACATATTAATGTAGTGGTAAGCTCGTTTTTCTGCAATTGCAGCTGTAGATGTTCGATAATTGCCTGTATTTGCAGCACTCTTTCATAAATCTTCTGGTACCAGGTCAAACCAGGGTCGAAGTAAATTTGGCCTTGACCCTGACAACAACTATTTTTCCTGTTTCTTAACCAACAATCATGGGTTATGAATCTCCTTTTTTATTATAAGATGTTGAAAGCAAATAGTTTCAATGTTGCAGATTAGAAAAAGGATTGGTAACTTAAAACAAAACATAAAATGCGATGTTCAATACGAAAAACATATCAAAGCACAAATGTCTTGTGAATGATGTGGAGATACATAGTATTTAATATAACCACAGTCTCTATCTCAATTCAAAATAAATTTATTGTAATAATAGATGACATAAAGTTCTCCAGATTTTATACAATTTATTTGAGTCTTGACAAAATCGTATGTCTATCATAACAGTTGAATGTTTCAAGTTGATTACTGAACAAATAGTAAAGTGGTTAGTACGCCCGTGAATCTTATGCAAGTGATATTGCAGATGTTGAATCGGTTCCTGCATCTGCTGAAACCAATCATACATCCTGTGGTACTTGGTCGAAAAATAGACGACTTATTTTTTCCTTTGTTTTACCAGGAATCACTTGTTATGAATTTTCCTCTTTCTTTCAACAAGGTGAAAAGAAATCGCTTTATTTGAAAATCATGAAAGTAAAAATTCTGTCTCAACGGAAAGATAAAAGATGCCGAACTTGATGCTGCCCACTGACAAACCCCATATTTATGCCTTCTCTTGAATAAATCATTGCTCCTTACTTCTGTGTTTCCGGGAATGAATGCCTACTTCCAAGCTGTGAAAGTGTACGGATGTGCCAGGGAACCATTTTTTATCGATATGAACGCCCGCATAGGACCATTCGTAGAATGGACATTCAAACATCATAGTTTTCCCTGGGCATTCATTTTGTCAAAAACTGGCAATTTTATGAACGCCCTGCATTCAGTGTTTTGTAGTTACGTGCATTTGCGATAATTAATCAGAAAAAAAGGTGGGCCCCAAATTTGGTCATTGCTGTCACCACTTTTCAATACAATTTTATGTTGTGAAGACAGTGATTAAAGTAGTGCGTGTATGATCGACAGAAATACGAAACTATCAGAGATGAATGCAGGAAAGCCACCAGCAACGCAATTACTGTAAGTCATGAATGCCTACACTGAAGAGCTGAAAGGGAGCCATTCACATTTACATGAGAGATTATAAATGTATCGTGTGTCCGTTACATGATTTAATGGACACGTTCACACCAATGATGAACATTAGGGAATGGGAATCAATAATAAATGGAAGGGATTTTATAAGCATATGACTTTAAGTTACCAACGATGTGGTGACAACTTGGATATACATGGAACATATTCAACATTGACGTGAGAGATTATAAATGTAACGTGTCCGTTACGTGATTTAACGGACACGTTCAAAAGAATGATGCACATTAGGCGATTGGAATAAATAAGAAATGGAAAGGATTTTATAAGGATATGAATTTAAATATCCAACGACGTGGTGACAACTTGGATATGTATGGTACATGTTCAAGTTGTCAACACGCCGTTGGACAATTTATAAAAACCCTTTCACCCGTTCAGATTACTGTTACGATAATTTGAAGAGCTTAAAGGGTTTTCATAACAATAATATTCCACCTTAATCCAATGGTTGTAAAATGTCTGTTTGAGGGAATATTTGCATCAGTTGTCGAAAATTTTGTATCCCCTTCCTTTCCATGCCAAGAATTCTTGTAACTAACATTAGTACAAAGTGCGGAAAGGTAAGAAATCGTTTGCAATATTAATTATTAGTTATTAGTTGTTAGTTTTGAAGTTGTTGATTTTGCCTTCCTAAGTGTGGAAAGGTTGGAAATCGTTTGCGATATTGTGGAGGTTGGGAAGCATAACATAAATTCCTGACCCTCGTGAGATTGTAAGCGGTTACCTACTTTTTTATATTTAGTTGTTAGTTTTTGTTTTCCCGAAGTGTGGAAAGGTAGGAAATCGTTAGTGATCTTGTGGAGGTTGGGAAGCAAAAAATGACTTCCTGGCCCTCGTGGGGTCGTAAATGGTTATCTACTTTTTTATATTTGGGTAGAATGAATTATTGCAGTAAATTATTAGATTTAGTTATTAGTTGTTAGTTTTTCTCTTCCCAACTTGGGGAAGGGAATAAAGTAACCTATTTCCTACCCTTGCGCACTTCAAGTGTGGAAGGATAAGAAATAGGTTTCATTACGATATTGTTCACTGTGAAAAGGAAGGAACCTGTACTACAGATGACTACATTCTCATAGGAATTACACCCACCTGCCCATACATGATTGTAAGGAACAATCATGTATGAGTAGGTGGGTGTGGTAACTTTTCAAGCTTTATTTCTACGAACTATCCATGTTGTGTTATAGTAATCGCAATGT
The DNA here is from genome assembly GCA_032358235.1 of Odonthalia washingtoniensis. Taxonomy (NCBI): domain Eukaryota; phylum Rhodophyta; class Florideophyceae; order Ceramiales; family Rhodomelaceae; genus Odonthalia; species Odonthalia washingtoniensis. The sequence continues at coordinate 25,594 of JAULBU010037029.1, read as the reverse complement.
AAGGTTCCTCATATCTGAATGGATCAAACTGGCTATTGGAATGTTATATTCTCAGATTGAGAGCCTGTAATTGTACCGTAACATGTCAGCCTGTCATTCTGAGACATATGACAAGTAATAAAGTATACGTTATATCCTCATAATATAACGTAGATATTATTACTTATACCATGACAGGCTGCCATGGCATTTACAGTGTTTAGTGAAATCTTTTATTTTAGTTTACTAAATGTAGTTATAGTGATAATTGTGTAATGAAGTGTACATAAGAAGAGGCAACTTGAAGATAAAATGACAGAAAAAAATGAAAATAAAAGTACTAGCTGTCTCTAACGTGATGAACATGATCAGGACCATAATCAATGGAAAGTTCCTAACTAATTAAAATAGGAAATAAAGAACGAGTCTCCAAAGTTTTGTAAGAAGTTACAGCCGCATCAGTTCTCAACTTTCTGCTTTGCACGAGAGCGCAATTTTCAGTTCTCAGATTATTCAATCTGTCGTTAGCCAAAGACTCATCTCTAAGGAGATGATGGAAATCATGAATGTTTCTTGTAATTCACCAAGGGGCAGCTAAAATCCATGCTTTATTTTTTGACCCATCACTTGCTGTGAATTCATGTAAACAATTGACACCGTATTCAAGGAATTGAACCTTAGATACCGCAGTAAACCCTCACCATATGTTTTTGTAATTGAATGAATCCTGCCGATATTTTCGTAAACCAATGTTCCATAGTAATTACCAATGAGGAAACCTTCATCAATTGTCTTTTCCGCAAAAGAACCCAGACCAGCTTCATCATGTTTGATTGTGGATGGTTTCATGTAAAAAGCTAGTGCCCTTGCTTCCATTGAAAGCAACATGTTTGTAGGTATTCCATCAAGGGCTCGCTTCCATGATATTTATCACTTATTCCACGGTATGGGAAAACAGTTGTTATACAAATATGTATCCCCAACGGCTTGTGAAATGAAGAGACGAGCGTGCTTAGGGAATGTATGAATTGTGGGTAGTCCAGGAGGAATATCCCATACGGACCTTCTTTGTTTCACACCAATGGCTTCCAAATCTCCTTAATATTGTTGTGCAGAAAATAAGTATTCTTCCGTCCCCTCAATTGAGGATTCATCGTCAAGTAACTGACGAGCAAAAAATTCGACCAGTTGTGTCCAGGAGGATTCCAAACAGTCATAATCCATATGAACACAGATAAATTTTCTATGTTTTGGAAGAAGCATACATGCAATTTCCACAGAAAATGTACCAGTGAATGGATCCACAACCAACTCATCAGGATGGGTAAATTTCAGGAAAATATCCATCACCACTGTCTTGAATTTTTCTCTAGTCGGAGCATTGGTATTTGACCGGAAGACTTCGTCTGAGATGGAAGGAATACCTTTCGATCGATAGGGACCATTGGGATGTTATTAATTTCATTACATGTTACGGGATGAAAAGAAATAATGAACCCAGAACGACTGTATTTTATCCTTTTCAAAGCGTGATCCCATACCATACAATTATTCCAGAAGTGTACTGGATTTTCAACCACGGAGAGATGCGTGAGACGGGGTGTTATTGGATCTGATGCATAGTAACTACTTGTCTTCGTGTAATGGAGCGGTGTTTCCTCCACACTGAAAACACTTATTTCAGTCTTGTATTCTTTTCCAATTTTATCTTCTTCGGGGTCTGCCAATGGTATTAATTCCTTCTTCGACTTTATATGTTGAATCCAGAGATAAAATTGCATTGACGAACAAAACATATGCGCATTTATCCTTGGTGTCAAAAACGATTTCGAGAAATATACCAATTCTTTCATGTCTTCTGCTGGGAACTGATAGTGATCTGAATTTTGGTAGTCGTTGTTATGTCTTATGTTGTATGGTAGGTCTGTTATAATAATAGGAACATTATCTTGTAGAGTCTGACCCACATCATCTTCATATCTTCATATGTGTCAGTAAGGGCCTGAAAATTGCAGCCATAGAAGCAACAGTAATTTTGCATACTTACTTTCAGCACTTTCATCGATTTCAATCCCATTGTAGTCAGCTCATCTGAAGCTGTTGGTTCGACATCATTTTCCTCCTTAACTTCCGTCGGGATATCCAAAGATTGTTTTGGGGATGTTTCCATGTCTTGGTTTCCACCAACCTAAGATTTATTCTTATTTCTTTGTAATTGTTCGGAAGACGGTGAACGTCCACGATTACCATTACCTGTTTCCGTTTCCTCTGAAAAAGAAATATTCTCATCAACGTCCTAGATAATTTCCATACTGTTACTAACTGGAACGGATAAGTTTAGAGGCTCGGATACATGACCAGGTGTACCAGAAAAGCATTTCGGCACTTCAGAACTGTGCGGATCACAAAAGAAAGGTGTCAGCATCGGAGCTGATTCCAAGTTGGAATTGGGGTCGTACAACGAGATGTTGCACAACATTTTGTGTAGGTTGGTAAAACATGAAGATGAGATGTAACGAAATGCTGTGTCCACTCTGTTTGTTCTTTTCCAAGCTTGTTCGGACACCAATTCTTCGATAGTGACTGGTTCATCATCTGCCGTATATATTTTTTCTTGATTAAATGGAGGAAAACCTCGAATCTTGATGTTGTTGAGTTAAAAAAGATGTACGGTGACATCATTGTACTGACTAGAGGAATGTCTAATGATGTTCCCAGTCTTGCCCACGCCTGAAAAATTGTTTGACAAACGAACCTTATTCTAGTACCAGTGAAATGTTTGATGCTGAGAATATTTCTATTACGCGTTTTAGAATTTTTCCTTGACATTGTCTCCGAGACAAATGAAATGCTGTTGTAAAAGGGGAGACATTCAAAAGTTGTTGGGATAGGAATGTTGAATGGGTTCCGTCTAGGTCTTTTCACAATTGACTGGATGATCATATGAATGAATATTGGACCAAATAAGAATCCAGTTGAAGTGAAATTGCTAGTGAAAACGTCAGTGAACATTTGCAGTGTGCGTTCATCTCTACAACCATATGTGTATATGGCAAGAGACGTACGAGCTATCTGATGCACTTGCTGAGAACCCATTTCTGCTAGAACCTTGTCACCATTAGCTCATATAGACTCGACTACTGATTGTTTCAAAGCATTTTTTTCTTTCATTCGCCTTGCTTTCAAAATGTGTTGTTATGCCCTTGGAAATCGGGTCGTCATGGAACCTCAACAATTCCAGATAATTCTTGAAGTTGACATTCCTGTAGTTGCATTTCTCTTTGAAAGATGAACCGGAGAAACTGTCAATAAAGGAAAACAGCAGAAATAGAGTGAATTCAGATTCACTGGCTGAGTTTTCCCCGGTAGAGCATTTTCCAGTAGAGATTGAAGATGGTATGTTGTGGTTTTGATCAGTTCCTTGTTGAAAAAGAAGTTCAAAACTGTTGGGGAATGGGATGTAGAATGTTTAAATTGATGTAAAATTCTTATGGCTGATGTTGATGGAGAAGAATATATGGAGTGTGAAGTTGCTGTTAAAATGATCAAATTGTACGGCATTGCTTTTATGTTGACTTCATGTGTGTAGATGTTTATGGTGCTGATATGATGACTTTGAAGAAACTGTTGCTGAAAAGGTATGATAACGCCATTAGAAGGTCCTAGTAATCGAGTAGACCGGCAATCACCGATGTTGATGGTGGAAGGATATGTACGAACGTGAAGAAGGTAACGTAACGGTAGAAGTACCGCGATGTTATGCTTGGAAAAGTTATATACTGTTCTGATCCGGTATATATTGTAGAAAATTAAATATTAAATTTTCCGCACATGGTCGGGAGATGAAGAAAAAATGATAAAATTTTCCTCCATATGGAGGAACGTTTTTTGCAGAAAATTAATTATTTAATTTTTTGCAACAAAAAGTCAGTTATTTAATTTTCTGCAATTATTCGCCGTCCATATGGAAAAAATGTTTTTGCAGAAAATTAAATATTTAATTTTTTGCAACAAAAAATCAATTATTTAATTTTCTGCAATTTTTTTGGCCCCCACATGGAGGAAAAATATTAAAAAATATTTACGAGTAATGCTTTCCGTCGCAAAAATATGTTGCAATATACCACGGGTGAGCAAAACACACCCGTACGCGAAAAAAGTATTGCGTCTTTACAGAAGCACCGTCCGGTTAAGGAAGTCATACAGCAAGTCCGTTTATGGTAACAACATTTCCGCTTATGATAACAAAGACAAAAAACCGATCATAAGAGTCCTACAACTGAAGCGAGGTCATTGTCAAATCGCAATATATTATGTTCTATATAAGGCGCACAGCATTAAGAGATCCCTCTTCACAACTAGCCGTCATCAACGACTTTACGATATCCTTCTTCACAACCAGACGTCGTCAATTAACTTCAATATTTCTCAACTACAACATAATAAGTTTATAATGAACGACATAGTACTATGTCGTCATCTTCTGCAACGGCACAGTGAAAGTTTCTCATGCATCGCTATCTCCCGACGAGAGTTAAAGAACTATTCCACAAGCTGGTTATTGGAGAGAAAATCGGTCCCGATATAGCGGCAAGGCGGTATTCTTTCAGATGTTTCTGTTGAACTGTACTGTCTAGATGATGATTCCGTTGAAATAGTGAAGTCATCCAGAGAGTGCCCTGAAATGGATTGTTCGGATATGGGTGCAGTCCTTGTTGGTACAGAAAAAGTGAGTGTTTGGGGTGGAGCTAACTATGGAAGTGTAGCGAAATAAGCAACGGCCGCACTGGATGAAACATTTACAGAGTGGAAATATGCACTGTGAAAATTAGGGCAATGCATAAGGAACGGGAATATCCGTATTATGAAAACAATGAAAGTGGTACTAACCCAGCAAACCACCGTGATTTGGAATCAGAAGATGGTGTTCATTGTTTGGATTCCCAAGCGATGAAGGTTATAGAGTTCAACGTGCGAACAGGGATGGTAATGAGAAGACAGATAGCGGGAGGTCTGTTAAGCTCTCAAACTTTCGTCTTAGTAATTATGTGACTATCGAATTATGTGACTCTCGAATTATGGCTTCAAGTAAGTCAAGTCAGAAACGTCAAAAACCTCTCAGGGATGTCAGTACAAAGAATCTTGATACATTCGTTAAATTCTTTGAAAAAGAGCGGTATCAAGTTTGTTTCGGAACGATCTCTGTGACTTTCGAATCTGAAGATGTGTGCGGGAAGTATACTGGTATGTCGCAACTATGCAACCATGAAAGAGATAGAATTGTACTGAAGTCTGACAAGTCATTAGTTTTTGTGCATATGTTTTGCATTATTATAAATTATCACACGACACATTAATTACATAAACAACTGAAATATTTTTCTTACACTGCTTTTTTATTTCAGAGCCAGTAACATAAATCATGATGTATCCATCTTTTGCATGTCATGCATCTGTATCCCCATTTCTAGTTTTAAAGGCCACATATTTGTGGTGTCTTCTGAGAAATTTCGAGGACAGCATGCCATTTCGTTGATAGCATACAAGTAACAGAACGCTTACGTTCACATTTAAATTTTTGAATCCCTTAAGCTTTTTAATTGCTTTATTTTCGGATTGTGTAAGTTTTTTATTATTTTCTGTCGTATGTTTACTTGATTTTTTATTAAAAAATAGTATTGGAAATTTTAATGGCAATAGTATTTTTTCGATTTCTCAACATTTTTCAGATCTGCCGTTACAGTGCGAGAAATGACCGTTGTGTGACTTTTCAGTTATTGAAATTTCAACTAATCAGCCATTTATGTGCCGTTTACATACAATTCCATTTACGTGTTTTCCCCCCATACGCGCACATTTCCATCAACCAGTCACAAGTATAAGCGATCAACTTGCAACGATGATCCCAACACGATACCAGTTAACTCATTCTGATCATTCAACAGCGACTCGTACATGTCAGTTCCTATCGCGATGAAATTATTGCATGCGTCAACGTTTTAGCTCAGGTAAGTATTCATTAACTATTAATTCATTCAATTATTTTAGTACAACTCCATCCATATTTGTTAAACTTCCTTCACCTTCACTTCCTCTTCTGATTTTCGTTCACAGGTTGCTTCTCATCTTCAACTACCCTGATTCAGGTAAATAGGTATGTTTTCATTCCACTTCCGTTTATGGTTTCTTACTCTAATTCTCATTTCATGATCTTTTCATATTCAATTTACTAACTTATGTTATATTCTTCATGCTTATTAATGTTATCTTTATTTGTCTGCAGATCAATATGGTGTATCTGTTCTCAGTGAAAATTTAGAAATATATATATATATATATCGTATAACATGATATATTAATATATACTTCAATAAGTTATTGGGTGAGTTTCTTGATCGTTGCTTATGGTGGTTCTCATTCTTCTTCTACTACATAGTTTCTACTTCCTTTCATTTTCTCCTGTTCCATACGAGTTGTCATAGCTCCATCTCTATCACGTTTATTATTATTACATTTTTTTGTTATTGCGCTTTTCTCTTATTTTTATCAAATTGTTCGATTTGTTATCGCATGATATCACAAATAATAAAAATATTAATATAGTGTATACCATTATTGGTATACATGTACTGCAGTGTATATTCCTAATATTCTATATATCGTTCCCATATGCCATCATATCATTCCTACATATAACAGATATATAAATCAGAAATCACAATAACCATCCACTTTCACATTCATGAAATGAATGTAAAATGGGTGAACCATTGTCGATTGCATACGGTATATGAATGAATTAATGTAGTGTATATACACTCAAGCATTCAGCAAATGAATGTAAATATCAATGTGACTTACATTACAAACTACATTTTTCGCAGTATTATATGAAGTATTCATTCAACCTCTCATACACAATGTGCAGTTACGAGCCTAGATTACATAGACAAAAATCTCCTGTGTATGAAATAAATTTTCAATGATACATTCGTGCAATCTTTCAAACAATGTATGTTGGGACGGACAATTTATTCCATTTATTCTGCGCCGTCCGTAAGTAAATTTCTATGCCTTATACACTAAAACCTACAGTATCTGTATACCACAGTTAATATCCCATATATTTTATCTTCAAATTGTGTAGATGTTTTCTTCAGTTACCATCCGTAACCATGCAAACACTGTACTTTTCTGTATGTAATCTACACGGACTCCCAAAATTCTCATGGTATAGTAGATGTGACATCCACCCCAAAACTACGCCTCTTGAATGTAGGCATTCAGTTCCGGAAACACAGACGTATCGCTTCTATATAGATAATTTCACAATAGAGATGCTCCATCCACATATGACCTGACTAATGTTGTCGAATGTACTTGGGCTTATTATGTTGTCTTTTGTGCAGGTGCAGGTAGGAATGAGCATGGCAATGATGTATGTGAAGCAAGTGCTATCCATGTCGAAGGTTTCCTTTCTGATACTCAACCTTACGGTAATATCCCAGTAACCGTTTTCTCAAGGTGTTTCCTCCCTTTACTGATACAATTTGTAGATTATGGAGTTCTAGATCATTTTCACTAGCAATGGTCTTACAGCCTCAAATTCCAAGAATGTGGATATCTTCAATCCGTACTTATCGTACGGATGAAGAAGTCCCCCTTTAAAATTGTTGATTCAAGTCAAATTTCGAAAGAATATTCTGGTTGATCAAGGCCTATTCCATTTTACTATGACAGCTCCCTACAGACGACAGCAAGCTTATTGATATTGATGTTACATAAAAATGGGGTATTGTAGAAACAACGGATTAGTGGAGTACACCATATGCTTCACTATTCTCACTGCAGAAATTGATTTGACAGCTCAAATGTAATGGCTACGAAGGAATCACGTACCAAATGTTTGAACGAATTATCAACAGTTAACAATGTCAATTCATGAAGGGACCGGGATCTTTTGATATCGTACCTCCAAATCGTTCGTTCTCATTAGATTATCAGAAATGAATACCGAGATATATATATCTATACAGTTCTCTGTTTATATTCTCATAATGTAGTGCTATTTGGCGGTTATACACCTGAACAGTTAACATTGTCCTATAAAGATGTTATGTTTTCTCCCAATCGTCCTCTGCTGCCAGGAAAATGAATTAGAATATCCTCTGTTCGTTGTTGTGACTATTACCACACTGTCAATGCGTAAAAGACAAAATAAATGTGTAAATAAATAAAAAACACTTATGAATCAGCTTGTATCGCACATGGCGCACACAATTTTGAACATGATGTCTGTTAAAAAAAATCTTGCTGTCATAACATTGTATACAAATATACATTTCAAATATGCCAAATTGTACTCCAATATCGTCATCAACGATGCACTGCAACATATATTTACTACGACATATATATGGATGATTGAAATTTAGGATAGTTACAAAAATCCACTGAGAACGACGGATTATTCACGTCGCGAATTATTTACATCGCAGTGCATGGAAACGACGATCGTTTGAATGTGTATTTAGAGAATAGGATAGTAAGTAAAAAGGCAATTCTTAATGTTAAAAGAAAGCTGAAGGTATTTTGCAGGAGGTACGTAATGGTAATACTGAAGATGTTAACTAAATACGATGGAGGAAGGTCCGTGACATAAAATCACGAAATTCATGACCAAAACATATGTAATCGTTTTAATCCCTCGCTTAATCCATAACCACCTTATTGCGGTTCCTACGATCTTCATTTTTCTGACCGAGGAGACTGATATAGATCCAGTAAATGAGGCTTCCAATTTTTCTTGTTTTGCACTCTAGTTGAAATATTACCAAATTACTGTTCTTTAATACAACCAGAACCGTTCACGTGTTAAGCATGCTACAATGACATTATAGACTACAAAAGGGAGTATACAATTATAATGGATGTGTATATCACTGAATGTTGTATTGTCAATTAAATTATGCATTACATCACTTTTGTTACTTTAACTATTTCTTTTCAGTTCATTCCAATAGGTTTTAAAAGAATATTTATTTCCCCTCCAATACATTGAAGTGCATACCTCGCATTCAATTTATTGTTTTAATAATCCTCAAAGAAACAATCGATCATTCCGCGGAAGTTCTATTACGTATACTGACAGATAGTCAGTGTTTCATCAGTTGACAATTTCCAGCGATAATCAAAAGTATTCTACATTCCATTCACTATGTTCTTTACCGCGTATAACAAACCAGAAGCAGACACTTCGACACGAACTTTCCTAGTAACCACAGTTTACAATGAGGCATTAGGTGTACAAAAGTGATTGACATACTTGAATTCATTTGCATGTATTCCAACACCATCAACATGATGTTATTTTGCAATTAGATCAACAATAAAATCAACACGATCTCTTCTTTCTTGTACTGTCTTTCCGGTCCGTTACCTTCCATTTTGTTTATGTGCTCACCAGTACATTATATAATCAGTTCTTCTTTCATGATATCGGAAGCTGCAAAGACTTCAAGTCCATCCGTGCGTGATTCCCTTACGAATACCTTTCCGTTTTAATTTTTATTCGAAGGAACCACCACCTTACCAGTTTGTATCCCCAACTTATCGTTCATTACTGAAAAGTAGTCCATTGTAATTGTGGAATGTCTTGATCTGCCCATCTCGTTCGCATCGGATGTTAATTGTTCGCTGACGTGTTGTTGAAAATGTTATGTTGATATTTTCATAATGAACTGCTGAATTGATGGAATTTTATTCGCGTTTGTGTGTTATTATGTTCCATCAAAAAATGCAAATGTGATAATAGCAATTTGTTGTAGATATGTTTATTTACTTGTAGTATATGAAAGGTCTGGATTAATCACCGTTAAAGTTCTTTCTTACTATTTTATCATCATACAAAGCCATACAAAATTGTTACCCATATGCTCTTGTTAGCAAATGGGATAATACCATAGGAGCATTAAAATTTCATCTCCCATATACATTTGAAGCGTTATCGAATATACAAACGACACCACCACAGAGTTTATGAACTTGATGTATATTAGAGGTGTGAATTAATCACCGTAAAAGTTCCTGATTACTATTGTATCATCATGCACAGCCATGTAAAATGCTTCTGTAAATGTGCTTGTACTAAAAAAATACCCCCTGAACCGTACCAAGATTATTTTTGTACAAAACAATCAAAGCGTATATCGAATACACACACGCCATCGCCACAGTTTTATCCATTACCTTCTTGCCAAAATTGTGCATACAACTTACATGGATAGCTTTGAAAGTTGTTCTTGACATTACTAAAACATTACCGATAAGTTCGGCTCTTCGCAGATAGTTGTAATGTTGTTTATGTGTATATGTGTCAATGAGAGAATAACATTGCTACCAATATGTATGTATTTCTTTATATATAATGGTTTTGATTGTACACGTCTTCGCAATAATGCTTTCTTTCTTTTCCTTTCTTTGTAATTCCCATCATGTAGGAATTTGACTTATTAACTCAATTTCCATTCCCTTTCAATTTTTTGCTTCAGAAAACAAAAGATGTCAGTTAGGTGCACGCAGGAAAGTTCGTAAAAAACGCTTACACCTCATATGATGGAAGGTTGTTTGAACATACCGCTGGATATCGAAGGATCTCCTTTTTCAAATAGACAATAATGCTGCAGAGATTGACGTCATTCAGCTTTTCAGAAAATTTTACGCCGCACGGTATTAAACCGAATTATAAAACATAAGTGTACAATTTTCGAAAATAAACTTGCTGTACATACTAGCACTTGTTGAATGTTCACTACAATAAATCACTGTGACATTTGAATTAAGATGAATCTCCTCTATACTACGACCCTTCTTTCTATTATTCATGCAAAAATATCATTTCAGAGGTTACTTTTGTACCGAAGTACATTAGTTTATTCGCGTAGTAGTACGAAGTGTTATGAAATATCAGTTCTTTCAGAAATAATAGTTCCCGCAGGCCCACACATGCCGTCTTTTGTCACTGCTATCCTTTTTTCAACTTCGTGTGCCATTACAAATACAGTCACATAGCCATCCTGACTACTGCTTTCAATTCGTACCAAATCCATGCTTTCTGCAAGAGCTTTTCCAGAAGTCACAAAATCCTCATCGTTAGACGAAGATGAAGACACTGGCGGCACTCGGGACAATTAGCTATTGACCGGAAAACCCACAAAATCCGAATTTTATATATTACTGTAAATCAGTGTAGACAACATATATAGAATGAAGATGCTATATTATCGCGATAACACACGTGAGGAATTATAGCCGAGCTACATGAGGGAAGAATTTTCCCTCTATTACTATTCACACAGGAATACTAAAGTACTAACTGCTGTACTGGACAAATCTGGAATGCCTTCAGAAAAAATTGACAGCTATTCATTTCAGGCTGGAGGATATTCCAGATGTTATCAGAAAATGTTCATTAACAGGGCAAAATGAAAGGGAAAATGCGGCAATTGCGATGTTCCGAAAAAATATGTCGCATATTTGAAGTAACTCGACATGGTTATGGGTTCCGGTAGCCTCCTATACAAAAACGAGACTGGTACGAAAGAACTGGGTTAAATCCGAACTGTGGTTTCGGAGAAGGAAAACAAAATTATCACAATCTGTAAAATGGATTGTGATGCTATGTCATTGTCTGATTACGACGGTGGTTCATATTACGACATCTATATCTTAACTGTCAATGAGAAATTGTAGATGTGTCCACTAACGTCGATGTTACACAAAATATTGTTCTTTGGTTTTTATCACAAACATGCAGTTTTTATCACGACTCATCAAATGATTTCTGTGTTATTTTTCCTTCTTCAACTTACCAGTATTTCCGGCTTCATTACTTTGATATTCCTACTTCTCCTTCTATAGTTTACAATCAAAGATAAAAACATTCAAATAATAGAACTGTATTCGATGTTTTACTATGTCTAATCGATGACTTGATTCGATATACAAGCGACAGTTTGTGAGATAAAATAGTAGTGGAGAAGTGACCCAACGGAGCGCGAATAAGACAAGAGAGCCTAGAGATGATGATGATATAGATGATTGATAATTGATGGTGATGTTGCAGGATAATATAATGCTGATGATGATGTTACGGGATTGTGAACAATGATGATCATGATGAAACAATGACGATACTGATGATGAACGATGATACTGGGACATTAGTGACGATGACCAAGTAGATGACGAATTGATGATGACAGTGACCATGTTAGTATAATAACGTTGAGAAGCGATATATAAATGATAAGGGAAGATGCGTAAGGACGCAGGAATACTATGTAGATGCCAAAGGTAGTACGAAGACGCGATGAGAACGGAAGATGATTATGAGCGAAGCAATCCGGAGTAAGATACAAAACTGGAACTAGAAAACGTAATGCGCAACAACGGCATAAACATAAGAGTGCTTGACAATCAAAATGGTACAGGCCATAAAAATCAGGAGGTTTCACGAAGTGCTATTTGTCATACGAGTGACTGCACAATTCGAGTAATGACCAGAACGAGCAGGACGATTCAGACTGCCACAGTACCCGTATGCATTTAGCGAATGCGAAGGAAACAAGAATGTACTGTACTGAATGACACGACAGGGCAAACAATTACTCGGTATTATGAGGTACCCTTACAGTTCCTTGAAGGACAGAGGACTGTACTCTGCCAGACTGGCAAAAAATGCAACAGTGCGATCTGGGATACGAAGAGAGACGTGAGACCTGACAGGAGATAGGAATAGAATAGCTAATTGGCAACGGTGTAGTGGAATACCACTGTATAGGTCGCATAATGTATGTGGTGCACCCTACTCTTGTACTGTACTCGACCGTAAGCTCAAATAGTGGGATATTTTGGAGAAAATTTCTTTTGATGGGGTACAACTATCGTGTGATATCGTGCCGCCATCGTGCACATGGCTTTCTTGCAGCAAGATACTGTACAAAACCACCCATAATTCTCACTATGAGAATGAAAACTGCTCGCGCAACTCAAAACTTTAAGAATAAGACACACATTCTTCTACTCGACACCTCCTGGGGTCGGCCTTTTTTCTATAAATCTGAGTAAACCTGCTTTTAACCTTTTCATTTCTTGTTTTTCCCACTAAACAACACCTCTCCCTTCCCCATGTAACGCTCAGAATAGAGGCGTCAACACTAATTGAACAATTAGTATCTAATCCTAGATTATTAGCTGAGCATTACACGTGTTATCACCACTTGGTCTGACCTGGAAGTAGTATACATATCATGGTTTGACTCAGGACAATGCGTTTAAGAAAGAATGACAGACATTAACAAAGCAAAGGACAAAAACCTGAAAATCTATTTTCATCATGTTGGACTAACTCGTCAACACCAATCTGAAGGAGGAAACTCTATTCAACCACACGCACTAAATTGAGCAACATAAATTGTAGACGCAAACGATCCCCAGGTGACCATCGCGTGCATCTGATCGTCCCGGTTGCAAATCCAGAACCGACGGAGGACATTAACGTGCCCTTCGATTAAAAGTCTAGAAAGGTACTTTATTGTGTCAGGACGGAAATAAACCTACCCTTCAAGTAAATATAGAGTAGCACATATACTTAACCATCTCTTTTTCCGATTTATTACATTTTACCACTTCATTGCTTGAACATCTAAACTGGTAAACTATTTGCTTTCGGTCGTGGCCTGTTTAGACAGACTATGACGTGTTTTTCTATAGTATTTTTCTGAAAAACGTATCTAATTTTCATTACATCATACGTGTGCCGTTTGTTTTACAGCGTAGCAAATGCTATTGGTAACGTTGTTACTCATTACTACTATGTTGTCAAAATTATATGAAAAACACATCCCATTAATATACTCTTTTTCACTTTAAATGTTTTTGTTTTTGGTCTCTTTTTTCATTTTCACTGTTTTCTTGCATTATACTTCATATTATACGGGGGTAACACGTATGAGGGTTTCGTGCATCACAAAATATCGAAAAAGGGCCCTCATTTGCCTCTTAGAATACATAGTCTCTCTTAAATCATTTCAAAAATATCTTGTTTCCTCCCCTGGATGTAGGGAATAATTTATTTTCCGACTGATTCATGGGAATAAAGTCGAGACGAATAACTTCTATTTGAATAATTTATTTTTTCCGTTTTTTCTTGGCCAGAAGTTTGTTCGTTTCGTTGGCGTCTTGCGAATAGTTTACCTTTTCACCATATCCTCAAGAAATAAGTTATTTTATTTAAATATTTGCTCGAATTATTTTAAATATTTCAACCGTATTCGGTGCCAAATTAGAGCATCTCTAGTTATAGATATGAGTTCAATAAAAATAAAAATTTTACTTGTAAACAGGGTGGAATACAGGGCATTGAAGCAGGCATATTGGCACACAAAACTGTGCTAAGCTCTCGTATTAACATCCATTTTTATATATAAATCGCTTGATAGTCTGCCATACAGTAGACGGTCGTGTAGTGTACTGACAAATGGGGATGGATGCGACCAATTGGATACGAATTTGTGTATATTAATTGGAATCCCATATTATGTTTAAAGGCCATCTCACGATCAGTGTGGGAGAAGGTAAAAATTGGACCATATGGGGACGTATTTGGAGAAAATGACTAATATGGGACGGTATGTTCGAGACCTGCCCGATGTGGTATGGTACCATTGAGGGAGTGTCCCAATTAGCAGGGTATTTTCCCGAAATACTCTGCTAAATGCGACAATACACCGTACAAAACGTGTCAAATGAACAAAATTCCAAGTTCTGTCGGAATACCTCATTAGTTCGGGAATTGAAAAAACATCTCACTGATTTCGTAAATTGATTTTTTCTCTCCATTACCAGAAGCACCCAGCGTTTGCGTCCATCTTCTCAACACTTCCATAGCCCACCTACTCAAGACGTTCTCATCGTATAACCCCCTATTCCCGCCTTTTTTATATCAACCTTTACGATGTCTGAACCTACTCACTCAACGATTTTAGGACGTCTTCAAAGCGTTCGAGAAGGCCGCGAAATTGTGGACACGTTCCGCGTTATTGACAATAACCCGGTTCGTGGAGACCCAATGTTGTTCCTAAAAATAAGGAAACTATACAGGAAAATATCGTTACTTGTCCACCCTAACAAAATGAAATGAGAGGAAAAGAAAATTGCGACGGAATGATTCTAATATCTTAGCGTAGCGTTTGAAATAGCCAACTTTCATGCCGAAACTACTGCAAGTATCTCAAAATCAGATGAAAACGAAGTCGAAATATCAAAAGACCTCAAATACACCATTATAGAAGAACAAGCAGGTTTTGAACAAACATATAGTAGCACTCATCGAATGCATATTGCAAAAATATTGCAAAAGTCACGACAGTATCAAAATTGAATTGAATTCATCGATGGTACTAACCAAGTAGAGGCAACCGTACAAAGACGTATTGATCCCACTAAAGAAAGACGGGTCATGCTACGAGAAGCAGGAGAACTCTCACAGTGTTGTGCTTACTATGTACCCGGTGATGTGTTCTCATGTCAACACAGGACAGCCTTATTTGTGAAAATCACGTCTCTGTTAAGGTCTTCGAATTTATAGTCAAACTAAATCTAAGACAAGCATAGCAACGCTAGTACGAGGTTGTTGAATTTCCAATCCCTTCTCAGTGTGAGGTAGACAATTTTATTCTAGAAGCAGCTCGTATGGTATCTACTAATCAACATATGCATATCCCTATCGGTATTCTTCCTCCTCGTCGACGTCCAAGTAAGAACACAGTGAATAGAAATAATTCATGGTATGAACATGGTCCTGGTGAAATCAATAAATGAATACATACTTGTTCCTTGTGTGGTATTCGTGATCACACAGATGCAAGATTTAAAACCCCTCAGATTTTTGACGATGATTTCGACGATGATGTCATAAATGCCACCATCGTTTCTTGAAGTTAATTATTTTTTTTCAGTCAATTCACGTCTAATTCACCCATATTTCTGCCAAAACCGCAAAATACCCAAAAATATGTTTTCACACTCCTACCAAATCCACCTCACCCCTATTTCTGGCCGAATTGGCAATATACTACACCATCATGTTTTCATTCCGACTAATTTCACTCTCATAAAAGCTCTCCTATCATATCGACTACTTATTTTAATTATCCTCTTCCATACCCGTTAAACAATTGCCTTACCTACAACCATATGAGTCAAAATTAAAAACTGCTCTCCCATATTTGTCCCATTCCCCAAATACCCCCATATGTTCTACGTTTTCACCTTCTACCACACTGATCGTGGAATTTTCCTCTTTTAAATCATTTTTGGAAGACAGTTTCTTACTTTGCATAGTAGACATAGGGCACGACTTGAAAGTGAAGCAGTAATATATGATGACGATACGTCTGGAATAGAAATGTATACGTACAGGACTCTTTGTGTTGTATGGAAAGTACCCTTCTGTGACAGTAACATATGTTTCGTTCAGATTGGAGATAAAAAATGCATTTCTTTATATGCGTGACCGACATTGCATGGAAAACGAAAACAGGACGTGACAGTTGGAAACAAGAAAAGTCTGTATTTTTGGTGTATTTAATAGTATCAGAACGAAGGTACCAATGTAGTTATTCACTTTTATGTTAGAGAAGAAGCATATACCTCAAACCACTAAATATGAGAACAGATGTGTTGTGTCTGTTACGCCGACTACAAATCATGGAGCAGAATATAAGTCTGCAGTTGATGGTGATGGACGAAAGAGGATCCAGATAGTGATGAATATGTTAATGGAATTGCAAAGAAATCAGCAGGTTTTCCTTGAAATAATTGGGCAATACGCCTCCGAGTCCTGCGACAATGAAGAAGAAGATTGTCAATTTCAGTCTCATAACCTGTTAGATGATTACAGCATTTAAAGATTATGTTGGAACTGTTTCAAATTATATATTGAGTTCATATGCATGTAAAGATCGGACATGTGGGGAAAAGTTTAACATTATGAAGTCAGTGTAAAATGAACTCAAAAACGAGTTGGTACATTATAAATCCCATATATGGAACACTGCTGTTGAGAACGAGGAGTGTATATAGTTAACGACAGACATGAAATTATAGAGTGTGTTGTGCACTATATAAATGGAAGTTATGAGACAGATGATATGAGGACGAAAGAAAGGGAGTGGACGATATGCGGAAGTATGTTTTACAATTCTTTAGATTCTTGAAATACGGATGTGGACCCATTTTTTTCAATAGAATTCTAAATGAGGGTGAGCGTGTTGATATTGAAAATAAATTCAACTAAAAATTCTTTCCAAGATGCCTCGTATTTCTGGAATGTGTGCATTCCGGTGGAAAAGAATTAAATCGTAATTGAATTTCAAGTTGTGATTTGAAGACGACAAGAAAACTCAAATTGGAAATGTGGATTGATCAAGATATGAATTGTTGGTATTGGTATAATGTAAATAGTGAAAAATGGTAAGGAAAACCTTGTTATGGAATCACCACTGCTACAGAAATTATTTAGGGGTGACATTAGCTTAATGCATAAAACAGGTTACAAAATGGAACGAAGTGGTATGACCAGACATGTCACGTATTTCATTGTTGATAGGATCTATCCCAAAATTCGATATTTAAAGAACCAGATTGAATGGACACATTTGAGCATGGAATGAATATGCAACGAAATCATAAAACTTTACGAAGTACGGAAAAATTCCTTTTTCAGTCTGATAAAGAAAAGGTATGGAATCCTATACCAAACGGTTTAAGAAGAAGAAGACAGATGTACTGAGATCAGTGAAAGTATGATAATATTACATAATATTATGAACCGAATTGGAGGTCCTGCCTGTTATTGGAATGTTGGTCAACAGTTCAATTGTCTGAGAACAGTTTGTAAAACTGGATTCAAGAACTTAAAAGATAGTATTTTTGAAAAAGAACAAATCAGCATTAAAAATCAAAAAGATAGTTTGGAAACATACCTGCACGGTGAAGAATATGGGAAGCTGAACACTTCAAATTTTACGAACAGAACCGGAAGGGGATTATTGCAGAAAGATTTAAAAAGTCATAATATTTACGCGCATAAATTGAACAGTCACACTCTTAACAGACATAACCGACTGGGCGAATTTCTGTTCATAGGTTAACAAGCAGTGGTCAACATCATGTTCGTATGTTATCGTGCTCTTCTGCTTTTTGTAATTTTTTGTGTAATTTGCATACAGTTGAGCTATATTACAATTTTGGTAGTATGTGAACGGATGGTATCACAGAAAAAAGTATATTGAGATGTAGGGCAGGAATGGGCGTGGTTTTATTTGAGTTTACAAATTGGTTACATAATTAAAAATCATTTCCTGAATCATGTGCTTTCCATGACATATCTCAATTATCTATTTGAACAGAATTATATTTTAATTCAATACCACTGCCTTCAGCCCCGTTCAACAGCATCTACTATTTTAAATTTCTAAAACTGAACCAAACTGTATGTCATCCAGAAAGCATACGTCTTTGCATAGAAGAGGTTATACGCGACGTGCAACAGGAAATTACGATGAGTAAACCGAAAGGGACTCATGAAAAGAACTCATCTTATGGTATTTCACCGAAGTCACTGAAGAAGCCAGTAACGCCTATTGATGATAGTATCGTGAGACCATATACTTGTGAGAAGAATTCACCGAATTGCAGGACGGGACTACCTCTATAGTTGGGAAATATAGGAAGTTTTCGTACGATGGTGAAACTGCAATGGAAACAGGTATGTGCATAAAAAACAAATTTCAAATGTTGTGCTTAATGTTCATCTATTCAATGTGAGATACCAACTCGTTTTCCACTCAAGGAAGATGGAACACGATGCATATATCCTAATTGTTATACTTACACATAATCCTAACATACATTTTTCAATTTTGCGAAAGACAGTGACAGTTTCGGAACAACACTGTTAAGCAGAAACCATACTGGCAGAGCGACAAAGAAATGCGAAATTATCGAGATGAATTATGGATCATATTATAATGCACCTGGTAGTAATAATGGATCTACATCTCGATCTGTGCAGCGATATGATGCGTCATAAAAACAGACTGAAGTCCATCTTGGTCGTGATGAATTGACTGTTGGGTGTGAACTGAGACCACCCAGATTGGTAACATTATCTGAATCGTTCACGAATAATGTTGGGACTGATACAGCATTTGCACATACCAACTGGAAAGATTATAATGTTTCAAAAGAAAAGGTCAGGGCAAGAAAGGTCGAGCACCATATTCGATCAATGGCTACATAAAGAGATGTCCTCGGAAAACGTTTTTGACTGATACAGGTATGAATATATGTATAATGACACTAATGGTAGAATCAGCGATGGAACAGGGCAGTAAAGTCGTCAATTGTCGTGGTATATGAGATGGGCACATACTGGGGAGGCACCCCTACGATGTACAGCTAGGAGATCTTCTGATTCCCTTTTGGGTACGATGCACGGAGAAAGTTGATTACCAATACCGTGCAGTGGATTTTATTGCAACTTTAAATCAACAGACTGAATCATGGAAAAATATTTATGATATATCATCGATACTAAAGAAACCAATCACTAGCTGGTATATGACACTTTCATAGCCTAGTGGCCAACCGAAAGTATTGGGATGAGGAATCTATGTTTGAAAGGAGAATGTGTAGGTCCAATAAATACCAACAACTACCAGGCGGTAAATTAGAATTAAGTACACGCAATAACATGTGCCCCATTCGGTGGGAAGATGTTGGTGTATTCAATATACTAGCATACAAAAGGAGAAGATATTTTATGCCTGTACTAGTAGTAATTGAGAGAATGTAACCTTCAATCATCATTGCAACCCCATCACCACCTCTTCCGGTTCATCATGAAGAAGATTACAATTATGGCAATAAAATGTTCTGTAGACTGTTTTCTCAAGTTTTAGTGAGAGAGGCAATAGAGTTGTTCATTTCTGCATACATTTATTCATGCCAGCATGGAATTATAATTTGGAAACAAGGAGATCAAAGAAGTACCGAAAGTACTGGATATGATATAATGAATGAAATGACACGTTAATTGCGTAATTATTTTACCGATCGGTTTTTCGTGGAGTTGTTCTACGATTCTGACTATGACCTCAAGAAGGTTCTACTTGCAGTGCGCAAGTCTGATGAAGTGTAATAGGGTATATTGAAAAGACAGATGACATAACCATACGACCATTACAATTGGGAGGAAGGGGTGATTGTAAATATACCAGGAGGTGAGGAACGGGAGTATAACTTCTCGAACAGGAAAGTGAATTACTGTAAGATTTAAGTCTTCCCTGAAGTGATAACACGAAGAAAAAGTATGGAACCGCAGACTATGGACTATTGTCGCAAATTGGTAATGGAAACACTATATGGTTACGGATACAAGGAATGTGAACATGAGATATATATTCCACTTATTCACAATGGAGATGAAGAACAACTTGGTATTGATATGGAGTTTGAGCACAATCGTGACGAATTGTTCAATGATGTAGGTGGATGGTATGATAAGGTTGTGTATATTGTAGGTCACCTCATTGATAAAACTACTTACAACTTTACAGAAACATCAAGAAAATTATTCAAGAAAATCATTACGTGGATACGTCATGGTGATGGAAATACCAGATTGGAAGACGAATTAAAAAACAATGAGTGATAAAGTGAAGGAGCAGGCGAAGAGTTTGGCGTCATACGAACAGAGAGCAAATGAGGTAGGAAACAAAAGAGATTATGACAAAGCTGAGATAAATAGGTGAACCACAGTGATATCAGCTGCACATGGCAACGAAGGTGACGTATGTGCAAGGTAGAATGTATCCGCGGACCTAATTGGTAAATATAGAGCTGCATTTTGAGATATGGACAAGCGTGTTCTTGAAATCGGTGAGAAGACAGGGGTATTTGTACAAATGATGGGCGCTGATGTCATTCACTCCGTTGAAGAGAGTAAGACAAAACTTCGAAATCTCTACATTGAAGAACAGCCAGCAGCAGAAAGACAAGAGGTAGAATAAGAAGACAGTGAACCACAACAGTCGGATAGTTCACCACTGCAGATAGACCAGTAGGTTAGATGTATATATTTGAATGAGTATAGAATGTGTTTTTTTCTATGTAAAATGTTTGAATTGAGAACCGAATGGGTAGTTGACAGTATAATTGTAAAGTAAAGTATAAAGTTATTATTTCCTTTCCAGTTATGTTATAGTGACAAATAAAACAGTTGTTTCTTATACATTCATGTATTTAATTTCATTTATACCAATAAGTATGGAGCTCAAAACTTCTATGAAGAAGATATTCTGGTTTCCATCATTGCCATTGATTCAGTAGGCCTTCTTTGCATGATATAAAGAAATCGTTTTTAACCACATCGTATGAAGTAAACTATCATATGTCAATTTGAAAAGACTTGATGTATATTAGATACACACAAAAATATGGGCATATAGGATTGAGGCGATTTGAAACCAAAAAGGGAGAAAATGCCATGTAAAAACATATTTGCATGTAAAGGAAGTGTTTAACCTCATGGTACAAAATTGTTGATTCTACAACTTTGCGTGTCTAATTGGAAGACACAGCACCCGGACGATGAGGTAATAGAAACTGGTCCCATTGGAGAGAAAAGCATAAGTAGACGATATCTAATCATTTATCATAGGAATCATGTCGGTGAAACATGTAGAGGATAGATTATAAAACAAGGACAGATACAACACCTTTGGCGGGAGAAAACCATCTTTTACACTACAAGGATTAACACGTGTACCACCTAGGAAGGAATTAGACCAATTTCACATTTACTGTCTGTAAGACCACAGAAAACCACACGTGTCATGTTTTGATTTGAAATACGAGGAAGAAGAATAAAAGAGTGAAATAATCTCGCAAGAAGGGATGAAGTGAAAAATGTACAGATTAATAAAGAAAATACCAACCAGTGTGATCACGACAAATTGTTACCCCTACGAAGGAGACCTCTGACAAAAACGTCACCACGTCTGTACTAAGAAAAACCTTAGGTACATGACAACACGATTTTCAGTCAGCATTATTCGCGACGGAATACGGCACTATCGCGATACCAGGATCAGACGTAGATTACGAAGTAAGAACTTCAACCAGCCTAGACCTCTGTACCACCCTGATTAGATCGGTTAGGCAGGTTCAGACAACTCATACATACACATCTAGGAAGTGGGTAAAACCCGCAAGCATATCCAGATCAAACACACACTAAATACGGTAAAAGAAACAAAAGAGAAAAACATCTATATCTGCATACGAATGGTTGAAAGGAGTGATTGAAAGGTGAACTTAGGTGAAAATAAACAAAAGTCCGAAGAAGACAAGAAATTTCATTTCAATATTAAAAAGGCTAAAACGTGCAGGGCAATTTAGAATCATAGAACGGAAGGGAATATATAACACGATAATAAAGGAGAAGTGAGTAGGATTGAACACATTGTGGCTCAAATTGTATTGTTCACTAGCAGAGATGCTTTTGAGGAACAGGGAAATACTATGAGGGGAGAGACATAAATTGGAAAGGAGTTGCGGTATGCAGGGAAGAAAGCCAAACAACAACAATCTAGAGACAGATGTAGCTTTCATAGGACATGATATGAAGAACTTTCATACAGTTAAATGCAAAGAATACAGTGAAAGTATATGAAACTGTGAAGGAGAACTGTTCCAACTAAAAACATGTTTCTAAGTAAATAAAGTTTTTTTAAAGCCCATGGTATAAAATCGAATGACAGATGTACATTTTAAACAGTGCTAATGGAATGAAATTAATACACATATATGCGCATATTGCAGTGAAACAATATGAAAAAGGGAAAACTTCCAAGAAAGAGGAAACATGTTTCCATGTCATGAAAACATTTTTAAACACTATGGTATAAAGACTATTGACAGATGTACATATTACACCGTACTAATGAAAAGAACGTACATTTACATATATGCGCATATTGCAGTGAAACAATATGGAAAAGGGAAAGCTTCCAAGAAAGGAGAAACATGTTTCCATGCAATTGAAATGTTTTTATAACATATGGTGTGATAACTATTGACAGATGTACATATTACACCGTACTAATAAAAAGAACGTACATAAAAAGATATGTGGGTAATTTAGTGAAACAATATTAAAAAATGGGAAAAATTTCCAAGGAAAAAGACAGTTTCCACACAGAAAAATCCTTTCTATTTTACTCACATGGCATAAATTTTTTTGCTAGATGTACCGTTCACACCGTACTAATAGAAGGAATGTACAAACTCATATATGAGAATATCACAGTGAAATGTTACGAAACCATAAAGGAAAAGAGTTCGATATAAACAAGAAAAATATGGTTCCAGATATGGCATGGTCTACGTCTTTTAATTAGACTGGAAGGATATATACGAACTGTATAGAGATATTCTATATTGCTGAAATTACAACATTGCATTGATCGTATTGATATAATTACTCTGAAGACATAATATGTTAATTTTGATCACGATAATGTTGATAAATGTAAAGTTTACATATGTCAATTTCATGTATATACATGAAATTTGTGTATGTTATTTTTTGACGTAATATTTTACATATCCTAATTTTTTGGTATTATATTAGCCTACTGTGCAAAGGCATGCAAATTGTTGTACAGCTAACAGTTTCTAGATAATAAATTACCCAATTAAATTTTCCCTTAACAGTGGCTATAGTCAGTGTATGTCGAACTAAATACAGTAGACTATCATACCCACTCTATCTGCGTACAATTTCTAGGCTCCAGCTCCCTATACATTAACCTAAATACCTCAACATGTGGGCATCACCAACGACACTTGTACCCTAACACATACTGTCTTCCAAATTAAAGACACTCCTCCTTTTTCAGATAGCTACTCTCTGATTTGAGAATGGCATTATTCTCCTCATAAGAATCCCATTCGCGTCTTTCCTTTACTCCCGCTTTATAGCATGGTTACTGTGGAACATGCTCATTAATATCAACTACGATTTAGGCCCCAGCCTAAATACTCCGACTATACAGGCGGAAGAAATATATCCAATGCCACGTGGCACACGAAACAAACTTTAAGTCAATTGCTTTCACAACTTGATCTACTGGCCAGGATTCGAGTTATAACGTTCTCCCTTTTATAAGAACACCATCATCTCTTCCTCTTTCTCACTGCTCCCTCCTCCAATCAATTCAGTTTTACTATTATTATTACTAATAAAATAGTTTCCATCAAGGTGTTGTCAACTTAGGCACCTAGTACACTCGATCATACGACGAGACTGCCATCTGTACAGCATCCCGCTTTTCGCGACAGTCACGCCTCCCCTTTACTATACCTACAACAACCACCGCGCGAACCGCACTACACGATTCCTACGCCTACCTGACATACACCTCCATATACTACACACCATAACTACACGTGGCGTAGGATGTGACCCAAGTGCGTATCTCTATCATTTTGGTCCACACTGGGATAATATTCTACGTACAATTTGACAATTCGGACTCGTCTTCAAAATAACAGCTTTCCGATGTGTAATTTATCCACCTTTTTTTAAAAATCAAAAAATATATAATATATATATACAAAAATCAAGGAAAAATCAAGATAAATATTTAACCAGATACTAAACTAACGTTACGCTATAAAAAAACGAAAGAAACGAACGAAAAGGAAAAAAGCATGCCCGCCAACTATAATGATCAACAATGACTGAGGAAGAAATACAACAGAGAGGTAGATTTCAACTAAATCGCTCACTAGACACATCCACAAAAACGAGACCACTATCCCAACCTTCAAATGACCAAGCGGAAATTTTCTCCACTCAACAAACAACCCGCTACAAACTCTATCTACACCGCTGCACTTCACTCCGCCTCAAATCTGACCTGGCTAATACTTTATATCGCAAAGGAGTTTCTCCTGATGTACCCGACGTCTGGGGATAGCACTGAACTGCTACATATTGATAGATGAGGACTACCTGACGAACTAATCAACGCACTCCCTCAATCG
>JAULBU010037018.1:0-15269 GCA_032358235.1 Odonthalia washingtoniensis | reverse complement strand
ATTATTATTATTATTATTATTATTATTATTATTATTATTATTATTATTATTATTATTATTATTATTATTATTATCACATACCCTTCAATCGTTTATTAGTTCACATAGACGGTTGGGCGATTCGACAAAAATTGACCATCGCAACATGCGACACGGGAAGGCACCGGTGAATTCCGATTTAAATTTTTCCGATTATAATTTCACGGTGCAATATTACGTAACCGACAAATTAAATTAATTTGAACAAGGGTAGGTAAAAAAGACTTTTAACAATTTTCCGGGAAATGGTAAGTGGCATGCTAGTTGTTTCATTTTTGTTTCGGTGGAAGAGCCTCATGTCGTGTGATGGCATGACATGCGGAAGCTCGTCCACAGATTTCGCTTTTTAATTATTTTTGTTGCCGGTTCCGCTGTAATGAATGTCAATTGTTAACATATTCATAGCATTTCTTTTCCCATATTTTGTCGAAACCAACGCTGAACATGGATGCTGCTTGCCGCGATTTTAGCAGGTTAACGAAGTAAATTTTTCAACGAGCCCGAGTTACGCAGTTCACGTTTCGACACATTACGAACAAGGTGATGAAATTTTGCAGAATACAAGATGTGTCGAAACGATCCAAGGCGGCACTTCTTGCAGCGACAGAACACTGCCTGAGGAAAATAACGGGAATGATATTCCCGACTGATGGCGAAGGATTGTACAGAGAGTTGATTATCAGTAAATCTGAAAACAGCCGTATGATGAAATCCATGGCACGTGTGTTGAAAATAACGAAGAAAGGGAGGATGGAGAAGAGAATGATTCGTGCAGCTCTGTTTGCACATCTCACAGCGAATGAAGTAAAAAATTTGATGGAAGAAGATTATCGTAATATAATTGATATTGTGGATACAGAATTGACTGAAGATGACGAAGATGACTAAAATGAAGAAGATGAGAAGGATGGGAATAAAAATGTAAATGAGCACGATATGATGTTGGGCCAGGAATATAGTTACAGAGGTCTAGAAAGTGGTGAAACAGACACTGTTGTTGCAGGTGATGGAATAGAGGCAAGTAGTAATGTGAAAAAAAGATCAAGAGTAAGTGGTGCATTCAACATGGAACGTAAGATCGGGCGTGATGAATGGCTTTGTTTGGTGAATAATGGAAATTTACCAACCCATAAATACGGTAGGAAGAATTTCACTGACACTGAAATCAAGTAATGTGTGAAGTTCTTCTATCGTTCTGACAACGCGCAAAACATGTAGTGGGGAACACATCTAGTGCGATGTGCGGGAGAAGTGACGAAAGTGCCCAGTTTCGTTAGAAAAATGGCTGTTGAAAGTACGTGGAGAAAGTATTGCTTGGAGTCCGTCAGTGTTTATCCGTTCAGAAAAATTGGGAAAACTGTTTTTAGTACGCTAGTTTCATCGTTGACAAGGAGGGAAGTGCAACCCCTGGTACGTATTGATTATGTATTGAGCGCCTTGGTACATGAAAACCTGAAAGTTGCGAGTAGTGAAGTAGAAAACGTTGCTTCGGACAAAAATAAAAGAGGAGAACTAATGATGCGGTTGAATTGTGTTTCGGAATTTCTGAGATATCATTATGTGACGCATTTATCATTCAGTACTGAAGACCCAATATATGACGTAACTTTCAGTTTATCAACGGGGAAAGGGATAGAAAGTCGATACGTGCAATGTTCGGAATGCTTAAGTGTGTTTAAATATTCGATGAAATAGTAAGTGTTGCGGGAATTGAAAATGTAAAAGCGTGGAATGCGGTGATGGATCGTAGAAATAAGGCGATGTTGTATATGGGTCATGTTAATCGTGCTATGGTCCAGAACAGACGTATAGGCGACATAATGTAGAGAATAAATGAAATAGAAGAAGGATCTGCAGCTGTCATCTATATGGATTATAAGATGAGAATGGAACCGATACGTCATCGGGAGACCACAACTCAGTTCTACGGAAAGAGGGGTATGAACTGGCATGGTAGCGGTGTTTTCTATAGGGGAACTGCATTAGAGTTGGATCAGTCTATGAATGAGAAGGACAATAGGGCTTCTGAAAGAAAGTAAAGGAGCAGAAGAAAAGTATACAGTAGTGGTACAAGTGGGATAGAATTTGAAAACAGTGGAGAACGTGGTATACAAACGAAAGATAATTTAGAATTTTTCGTTGTTGATCACATAATGAGGAATGATACAATACAAGATGTTGTGGAAACAGTTAGCATATTTGAGGCTTTACTAATTAGAAAAAGAAAAAAATTCCAGGATGTGTGCAGTTGTGGGTAGTATCTGACAATACCAAAAGCTACCAGAAAGATTAATTCCCGGTTGTAGCTTATTCAGTGGCATTGAAGCAGGGTTTAAAATTAAACGGTGTCCTGCATCCCGCTGTCCAAGACAGAAAAAATATGGTAGATGCTCACTTTGCTGTTGCAAAGAGGCAAGTGGTAAAATTTGTTACCGAAACTAGAAAGGATGTAATAATACCAGAGGACATAGTAGAGGCATTGATATATGGTGCTGGTGTTACTAATGCAGCTGTTGATTTAATATCGGTGAATAGGAATCATGGAACGCTCTGCGAATGGGTTTCTGCAAAGAAAGAAAAGAAAATAGCGTCAATTGGCAGAACCTCTGAATTTAAATATCACAATTCTGGCGGGGAAGTTATTATTACTGCGTATAATTATTCTGGTGGAATGGAAGTTGATTATGTACTGGATGGGAAGAAATTAACGAAAAAAAAAATTGTGGGTCAATTTCCAGTAGATGTAGAAGGGTTTGGAGATGTAACAGGGGAGATCAATGAATGTAATGTAGTCTGTGAGGAAGAACAAAAAAATGGTGCACGTAATAAGGATGATTTAGATGCAGGGGCATGCGATGAGCGATCAGTCAATAGTATGGAAGAGGTACGAAGTGTGAGGGTTCTTTTAAATCGCCTAAAAGTTACGTCGGATAGTGTTATTCAGACTGGGGTGGAGACAAATCTTTAGATGCATGATCTTCATAAATGGAAGATGGGGGAATATATTGACGTGCCAAATGCGGCAGCTGATGCAGCGGATGCTATTTCCTATTGTGAATCGGAAGGAAATAGTAGCGATGGAAATGTGGGTGACGGGGATGATGTGCATGAGGAAGGAAATTTAAATGATGGTATAGTCTGTATCGGCGAAAATGTCGAGGAGGAAGGTAGCACAGTGGGGGAACATGGGAATGTAGAAATAAGGTCTGTAAGTGACGGTGTGGTATACTCTTCTGGACTGTTTATGCATAGGGCTGCGAGTAATTATTTTTTTACATGTGAAAATTGTCTTGCCTTGTACAGGACTGACAAAGCACTGGAGAAGGATCAACATAAATGCGAAGGGGATGAAGATACTGAGTGCACTTTGAAGCGTGCAGTAGCTACTGCAACAGATTGAATATACAAAGGGAAATATGTTGGATTGTATACGCGTATGGAAAGTAACAAGTGGTTGATGGAGATGGAAGAGGGAGTTGAACCGGAGTACATGTTGCTGGAAAAAGGGTGGGAGAGTAGGCCAAGGTGGGGACAGAGTTTGGGTAAGAGTAGTCTAGAATTGTTTTCAGCGCAAATAACCCGATGATTCAATGAGGGGAATGATGTGCCAGGTTCAAAAATGAGTGCAGCGTTGATGCGAAAAGCTTTACAAGTTCAAAATCCGTCACACTACAATATTATGTCGGAACTGCAAATAACAGGGAAAATAGCTACGCCGAACAGGTTGCATAAAGAAAGAAAGGTATCAGAAGCGGAGATAAATTTGGAGTCTGGTGATAATGGCGAGATCAGTAGTGATGCGGTACGAAAAGCAGTAGAACCTTCAAGCAGTGAACAGCCACCACGCAATGTCAGTGAACAGACGCTGCCCAATGAAGGACAAATAGGTGACGGCATTGTGGATATGAATGGAAGTGCAGCAGCATCAGTTTGGTCGCCACGTCGTGTTATGGTGAAGAAATATGCTGATGCTGTGTTGAGAATTGTGGTAGAAGATAGAAGTATTGCGCCAAGTAAAGGATGAGACCGGTTGGTACAAAATATGGGTATTGCTGAAAATAACCTAACGAATGATTTTCCAGGTCAAAGACAAGTGAAAAATAAAGTAAATAACTTGAAACATAAGTTAAGCTCTTCAGCCCA
Source organism: Odonthalia washingtoniensis (assembly GCA_032358235.1). Classification (NCBI taxonomy): domain Eukaryota; phylum Rhodophyta; class Florideophyceae; order Ceramiales; family Rhodomelaceae; genus Odonthalia; species Odonthalia washingtoniensis. The sequence goes on along the minus strand of JAULBU010037018.1, from coordinate 11,087 downwards.
TGTTTAAATATATTATTAATTTATAATGACAAATATGGTAAAGAATTTGAAGTTTATGATAGAAATATGTAGATACACATTAAACTGTCATATTGTATGTCAATTCAACATGGTTGAAATTGTTCTAAGTGTGTGTAACGGTAAGTAGTTCACCTTGTGGAAAAATTCAAGTTGAAATGGTGATATTAAATTCTTTTCGTTAACCTTATGGTTATCGTTGTAGAAGATTGAAAACGTTAATTAATATATTTCTTATCTCATGCCTGCGGATCTAATATTAACAATTAACAATTAAAAATGAACTATGTCTGTTACAGATGGAGGTAATGTAGGAGATAGTGGAATGATATAATCATCAGCAAGAGCAAGGTGGTCAGGTATAGTACATACATTTTCTTCAGAAGATGTTAGTCTCCTTTATAATTTCAGTCCATCCCCTATATTATTATTATTATAGTTGCCATTTTAATCCGGGGTTTATTTTTTTAATTCATCCCTTGAGTCATAATCATCAGATAAAAAATGTCTGATAATGATATTGGTGTCACTTTATCATCATTTGGCTTACTTCCATTTTTAACATTCTCTTCCCTGTTTCTTTTTTATATCAGTTACTTCATGTGAATACTAATCTGTATCATGGAATATATCCATCGGATTTCCACCCTCTGCTCCTATCGGTGACGTCTAACACGGAACAGTAGACGTACTTAATCCATAATATCTTTACCACTTTCATGAAATAAAGATAAATCACACATCTATATAGGATACGTAATTTTTCAGCTCTGGTTACTGTTTGTTGAATATTACGAATGGTACTTTTTTTTCTCATCAGCGTTACCAGCTACGCAATCAGACCATTTTCAATCCTCCTCCTGTTCAAACAACATGCCTACATAGTCATCTTCTTCATGGCCGTCTTCATTTCCGTCACCATCATCACGTTCATCATCATAAGCCCCCACCATCATCACAATAACAATCAACATAGGGATACCAAAGACGCAACGACGGTATATTCGGGCTGTCAATTAGAGAAAGACTGCGTACTCGTGGAAGACGTCGAGTTTTCAGCATGTTGAGCACACAATGAAGAACTGCATCACACATCATAATTCCAACCCACAATGTCTCCGAAAATTGTGTGACTACCACAACAACAAACAGCACAACAATTCCAACTGGCGATGCAGCTGTTAAATGGCGCTAATCTCTGCGCACACGAATGGATCAGTGCGATGAGGATAATGACGGAAACTTGGACGAAATGAGCATTGGTGCCCATTGTTGGCATTGCAGAGTAGGAACTGTGACATCTGGAAATGTACCAGTGGGAGAAGGTATCGATGCCAATTTCTACGTCATTAACGAGTGTTAGACTGGATAATTTGAGGGTACCTGTGAGGAATATGGTGTTAGCCAACTGAGGAACAAAATATCTGATGATGATGATTGCCTGTATCAACAAGTTGATGATGACATGCCAGACGTAGATGTTATAAAATTGTGTATGAATCGTTTCTATGATTAACAGTTCATAAAGTTGTAGGTGTTGTCGGTTGTATGCATGCAAAAGATTGTATAAGTGCAGAAGAAGATGGATCCTGTCAATCTTAATGTAAAGTAGACGGAATATGTAGTGCTTGTTACATGGTAACGACGGAAATATTGGTCGGATAGTATTTGGGATGAGTGTCACCGAGTACCAATATATCCCGAGGGCCATTATATCCCGAGTGAACATGTAACTACAACCCTGTTACATGGATTTTTTTACAATGACACTTTTTTCTATTTTTCATTCCTTGTTTTCCTCCACCCTTGCGCTGAACGGCCTCATCTTTTCAGTTATTCATCCATTTGTTACATCACCACGGTGTCCTTTGCACAAAAACGCTCGCAAAACAACTAATGTTTCATTTTCAGAATTCTATCTACTAAGCGAGATCGATCAACGAACCGACGGTTGGCAATTTTTGTATTAAAGCCATTTCCAATATTCCTGGTAGTCGACTGATAGGAAACCACGCATTAAAAACCTTCGCTGCTCTATTTTATGAGAGCAGAGGAAAAAAATAATCAAATACTGGAGAGAGAAGGAAAAATAATCAAATTGCAGAAAGAGAAGATAAAGAAATCTAACCCTCAGTATTTTATCTACTTTCCTACAGTGAATGAAAGTATCCACTACTAACAACAGTAATTCACAGAACTGGATCACAAAATGAACCCATTTACAAATAAGTCATACACATGTACATCCCACATTTTTCAAATCGCTGGCATCTTCATCTCAGCAATCTTTCGTCACTGATCCCCCTCGTGCTTTTCCAGTTACTCAACTATCACTAAGTGATGCTATTCCATTATTAAAAGATTAGTTATCGTCAATTTTGGATCGTGTGCAACGCTTCACCCATTCTAATCTGGAACAATCATCAAAATAAAACCAAAGACAATAATAGCGCAAAAAGCAACAACTACCCACATGACTATAATGAAAACATCTACAAAAAATCACATTATAATGAAAAATATATATCTCTCCACTAATAACAAGGTCTAACAATACAAGAACCGGAGGAACAAATAATGAGAAAAAAACCGCACTGATAGTTACAACAGACATGAAAACAAGAAGTTATCATTGCAGTAACATGCTATATCATTATTCAACGAAAAATTATTAAAACAGATGAGATAAGGTTTCAAACGTTTGAAACATCTCATTTCTCGTTAACATCAGCTCTGAATAACTACAACGTCTGTAACATTTAAAAACGAAGTGCAATGCGAAGTGCCCGAAGTTATCCCGAAGTAGAGCACTTTGGTGCACTTCGGCATCTACCACTTCGTTTTTTAGGTATTGCACTTCAGACATTATCGAGGGGCAGCCGAATCTGTGCATATTTTCAAAAACGACCACAGTACGCACTTCGCATATTGACCAAAATGTCGAAGTATTTTTGAAAAATGTTGAACCGAATTTACATTGAAACATTTTGAAATCTATTCGAAGTGGGTCGAAGTGGAAAATACTATGAAAAATGAAAAATAGAAAAATAATAAATTATTCCGAAAAAAAATTAGGTCAGCTTGTATTTTTCAAAGTACAGAGTAAAACGAAATGTGTATTGATTTTTCTGAAAGAAGCAAAGTACAGTTCTTGAAATGAATTGCACTTTGCAATCTATTTACAGTACACAACTTAAACTGAAATTGTTGTTACCACCTATTACAATATATCCTACAGATTTTGCTATCAACAACAGAACCGTTACACATTGTTAGACTATGTGCAACGAGAGATAACGTTTCACTATCACTGATCCAAGCCGAAAATGAGGAAGGGGGTTGAGATGAGAGGAACTAAGAGAAGAAAATCAACAGATTCAGGTAAAGATTTAGGAAATGGAGACAACCGAAATAGTGATGATCGTCCACAAGATTTCGGAAGCGTACAAAAAGAAGTCGGGAAGGACGCAACGAATTTGCATGGATTTTTCAAATATAAGGAACGGGAGGTTACACGTCGTAAAGAGGTGTTATTTAACATGAGAAGAATGGTAAGTCTTGTTGAAAATGAGGTAGTCGGCAATAATGAAGGAGTTGGGTTGAATTACGAGGAAGTAATAAGGTTATGCGGAACCCTGCAAGTAGTAGTAGTAGTAAATATATAAAAATAAAATCACCGGAGAAGGGAAGTAAGTCGCTGCCAGGGAGCATATCAAAAGAAGTGGGAAGGACAAGTGAAGGAAATATTGCAGCAAATGATGACATATCAAGTAAAGAGGAAATTCAACCTGTGATTTCATCACCACCATGTGCAGAGTCTCGTGAAATGGATTGTAACGCTTCAAGCTTTGTACGGCATGACGAACATATAGTAAGAACACGCCGCTGGGAGAAAAAAGGATACTCGTGTACCGCTGACCGGCACTGTGAAAGGGAATGAAGGAGGAAGACAACATACCAGATTTGTGGACAATGGTGAATCACCGTTGATGTTGTGTTTAGTAAAGAGAAGAGTTGGTGCAGTAATTAGGGTTGATGTGGACGAGTTCAATGGAATTAAGAAAGCAATACGTATGCATATTCGTGTTTAACATGCGCTTCTTGATATTGTTAGGATTTGGTTGGATAAATGTAAAGAGAAAGATGAAAAGAGAAAGAAGTTAGAACTGGAAAAGGTAGCTTACAGTCGCATCCCGGATAGTAGAATCGTGTCGTCAGGAATTGGGGCCAAAAAGAAGAAAAGATCGAAGAAGAAAAATGCATCAATGGAGAAGTTTATTCGGGAGATGTCTGATAAAAATGTTTCTATGGATTTAGTTCGAGTTATATGCAGAGCACACGAAGATATGTCAGTTTATGCACGTCTGTTCACAGCAGAATACTGTTTATCATCATCCTCTGATATGACTAGCACACTTTCCTGGAATCCGAACGTAAATGACGTCAAAATCGAACGGCAGCACGACTAAAGAGGACGTGTTGTTAGTATTGTAAAACTTTATGGTGTTAACGATTTACCAAAGGATCAGTTGATTCATCCGTGTGAAGCTATTTTCATGGATAAAACTTGCAGCTCCGAAGGTGATTTGAAAGTTTTACATCTGTCTGTACCCATTTTCCCGATGTAAACGGCAAGGGAACATAATCTTGAGACGAATGGTATGTACACATGCAATATTGAAAGCGTTCGAAACTTTATTGGGCAAGCTGTGTTGACAGAGATGAGAAAGGGTAGGAGACAATCAGAGTATAATAATTCTGTTGAAGAGGAAGTTTTTATTAAAGTCATCAAGAGTTCTGCAATGTTATCTCGTTTCCGAAATTCATGTGCTCAAGTTGTAAGTGCTCACAAACGTGCAGCGAAGGTTACTTTTTTTCAAAGTTTGGATATACAAGTATTTCTGCATTAAGACCAACACTTCCTAAAGATGAATGGGAAGAAAAATTTCGCGCAGAAAGAGTTGAGGCATATGATAAACATTTCAAGTTAGATGATTTGGAGAAAGAGATACAACGTATTGGAGACTTGGCAAGTTTAATTCCATATGTGCGGAAGGAAGCGTTTATGTTGAAGATAGGGAGATGGATGGAATTGATATGCTATTCAATAATTAACCCACTAGATTAGCTGTTGAAGCTTTCCGTGAATTTGACTTGGGGTGTAATGGAGACGTATCGATATCTTGTTTTATTCGTCTAGATGCATTAATAACAGCATTTATTGACTGTTTCGAAAGTGATTATGGAAGTAATGGGGGTTGACATGGTGTTGGCAATCTGAACGGAGCATAACAATCGTTTTCGAAGATTACCAGCAAGAAATATCTGAAATGGAGGTCGGAAGTGGGCCTGAATTTGGTACTAGATGTGATGAAGAAGTAGTTCCATGTCGACATGAAAGTCGTAACGAAACTTCGTTTACAAAACCTGTTTTGATGAAAGGAGGTAGTATTCCGAACAGGACATCGAGATCGGAACGTCCTCTTCATGTCATTTCAGCTGGAAATATATAGATATATTCCTAAATTGTTCAAAGACGGTAGTGATCGTATAGGTACCACCGACTGTGAGCGGGAATTGGAGTTAGGTGATTCTGGAAACATACTAGAAATACTGGGAAATGTGAATTGGAAGTACACAACTGCCTTCGAATTAACGAGAACCGGCTGTGTATATATATCTCTAACTGCAGAATCATTCCGCGAAATTATATGCTGTTCGTATGGAACAGTTTATGATGCATATATCCTGTATGGTGCAGGTGGTCGCGGTGAGATGAAAGCGTTTGATGGAAACGAGGAATTTGAAGTAGTTCATGACAGTGACATTGAAAGGTAGTATGATGGCAGTACGGAAGCTGACCGTTATGAATCAGGACAGAAATATGATGTTGATGATGTGGAGAGTGGTATGAGTGAATAAGAGGGGATTGCACGGTCTATATTATTCACTCTGAGTGCATTTGTTTAATGAAATAAACTGTTGAAAACGATTTACCAGTTTTGCGACTTGCTTATATTGTGAAACAATGTAAGTTTTCCTCATCAAACTATGACGGGATTACCTCAGAACTAGTATCAATGAAATGTGTCTGCATCATGAGCGTAAATAAAAAAATATGTCAAGGTAAGTTCTTTTCACGTTGAGAACGTGTACGGTATGGGGATGTATGCACCATATTCTTTATAGGGGCAGATAATGTTTTGGTAGAGACTTTTTTTAACGGAGTGCGTTCTTTCAATACGTCTAGAAGTGTGGCGTTTCTTTCTTTCTTCAATTTTTTTGAATGGTCGGAAGAGGGCGACTTCGTAATTGAACTTGACTTGTTGTGCGGTTTGGAAAATTTGTGATGTTGGGTTTCTCCATGCGGAATTTTGATAGCTCTGACACTGAGGCGGAGATAGTCGGAGACCAGACCCAATTTTCATTACATATATGCAACCCATGTCTTGATTTAACAGAAAATAACGGAAGTGAATTCTGTAGATTCCAAGGCACCTTGCACGATTTGCACTCTCCATTTCTATTGATTGCATGTGATGCCGGCTTAAAAAGTTGTGAGCGGAAAGAGCAGTTCTGTATTGTTTGACTTGAAGACATTTCCCCCTTTGTGAAGTAAACTATGTGATTGTTTGGGGTGTCCGTGAAGTTTCCAAAGATTGATTGATAGGAATGATCGTACAATTAATGGAGGAATGTTTTTACTGGAAGTGGAATTCCGTTAAAACATGAAATTTGTAAAGAAATTTCCTTTTTTGTTGAGCGCTATCACACGTTTAGGACAGATTCATTGTATGTGTGTATTGAAATAAAAAAATCTCAAATTTGTGTTCAGTAGAAACAAAATGAAATTTTGTGAAAGTTCCAGTAACTGGAACTTTGTTGTATATTTTCATTTATCTAGAGCCCAATTTTGGATTAGGAGCGAGAACGACAAACAGTACATTGTTTGGGGTGGTATCCTAAATTTAATTTATAATTTATACTTTTAGTATTCTCCTTCATACCTTGTAAACCAGTCCAATTTTGGATGCAGACGCCCCCGAATGAGGTACATTTACGACAAAATTCCCAGTACTTGGAATTGTACTGGAAACTGAGATTCAGCTTTCGAAACTTCGGCAAAAGCATCGACACAACTTTTTTTTCAACTTCAGCAAATGGCCCTCAACTCATCGGCTGTCTCACCAAAGACTTGGTCTTTATTCGAAAAAGCATATGTTAACGAACAGATGTTCATAACAATGGACCAAATAACATCTGATGAGCCGACTTGTGATAGTGCTGTTATTGAGCAGTCCATTCTTACCAATGGTTATCTACACAATATGTGCGCAATAACTGTCGGATGAATGTCGGAAAAGAAGGAAGTTCCGAAATTTAAAAATCTAAAAGGTGTCAGAATAAAAGTAGGCAGTGGCACCTTTTTTGTAATTGATGGAAATTATCATTAAAGTATATGAGACTTTCAGACAAAGAATATGGTATTGAAGGTAAATTCATCTTCGTCAATGTTATAGGTCGCCGTGATGGCATCAAAATCACACATTACGAACGAGTTTGGCTGTCTGTTAGAAGCAATATAATAATCAGTACCCATAGAAGTGTAAGTCTTTATTCGATACTGGAAGGGTGCGTTTCATATTTCTTTTTTTTATCAAGGAAAGAAGATCCAGTTGTATATAGGAATGATTCAATTAGAAATTTGAGTCACTTGTTATTCTGTAGTGGGGATATACCGAGTGTTGGGATGAAGATGTGTTGGAACTATGCTCTCGTTTCGAAATATTGTTTTAAAGATCGAAACATTAAAGGTATCCTTCTTCAATACCTTCAACAAAACGAAAAGATAGGTATCTCGCACATATGTGTTCAAGAAAGTTTTCGTAATGGTATTGATTTTTTAGATGTGTACATGCATTTGCTGGTAAAGACTTTGCATAAAAAGAAAATAGAGAAAAATGGTAGTTAGTCTTTTCGAAAGTATAGTAAAATACTTCCGACAATTTTGAAAACGATCTGTGCCCGTATTGGTGACATTCTGGGAAAGGCCATGGGCGAAGAAAAACATTACGGGGGTAAAAACACTACTTTCAAGGAACACATCTTCAACTTTTTGAATTAGATTGGAGCAGCGGAGGAGGTTCAGCAGTAAGTTAAAGAAGGAAAACTCTAATCACGAAGATAATTTCCCCTTGTCGTGTGACGTGTGACAGGTACACAGTAAGAAAGGAAAGAAGAGAAAGTGTTAGAGATACAGATTGTCAAAGGAGAAACAAAATCGCCAAACCAAGAAAAGTAATTAAAGGGAAGGAGAAACTGTTAGTATGGTTATCAAGAAGTCTATAAAAGAAGGAATTTGTAGTGAATCAAATCCAGTAGTATGCACTGCACTGATAACTCACCCATTCGGGTTGTGATATCAATGCACGGGAGATGTTTCTGTGTTTTTCAAAGCAACATTCTTTCAACCAACACAAATATGTAGAGATCAACTAACCATATCTACATTGAAATCCATTCACTGTCATGCATTTGATTATGGGGTTATCAACTACATGAAAGGCTTCGGACGGGGTTCTGGAACCAGATTGACGCATGGTCTTGGTATGGAGCAGCGTAATTCAAATATTGGCTCTTATTTCCTTAGTTTGAAGAACAGTGAACTAACTATGGAGGGGTACGCTGTTCTGGAGGGTATTGAAGTCCATTCTGTGTTTGATGATAGAGGAACCGGAAAGGATATTATACTAGACGTGTCATAAGTTCTAGATTATTATGCCTGTATCCACGATGAAAAAGTTTGGAGTAGTATTCACAATAAGGGTCCATATTCCAGTAAGAAATACTCTAACCGCAGAGAAATGACTACTGAGTTCGCTGTTTCTGAGTTTGTTGAGAACAATATACAAATTTGTGCAAAAAAGGCTGAATTGGACTTTTTGATGTCAGTTGTAGCGACAATAATGGAACTTGGGATGGCTCATGATGGAAAAGTTCAGTTGTACTCACCGAATATTGAGTCAATTTTACTAAGAAATGGCCCGGAATGTGAAAGGAAAGGATTCCATATAGATCTCTATTTCTCACCTGTGCTTGGTGATATTGTTGAACAACCTGGCTACTTCTTTATGATATCAGGAAGAAATTGATTTTCTATTAGTGTATGCCCACGCTCCCATTACTACACAACACTACCGGTAACTGATGCTGTTGTACTGTCTAATTTTTCCCAAGTAAGTGTGTTACCGTCCCTCCATTCAGTATGATCATCTGTAGAGGGGATGTACTTCATGCTGGAGATTCCTTCTGTACATGGTGAGGGTATAGATGAAACAGGTGACGTACGATTACATATGTTGTTCAGGCTTATTGTAACACTGGTTCAAGGTAGGATTTTTATTGGGGGAGATTTTAATTCCAATTAGTGAATTTTAAAAAGAGAATTATGGTAAGAAAAAATGGGGGGCTGAGCCAGTACGGAAAAAAGAAGGAATGAGGCAGAAAAAAAATGAGGACAAAAAAAGGAGGACTGAGCCAGGAAAAAAAAGGAGGACTGAGCAAGGAAAAAAGGAGGACTGAGCCTGGAAAAAAGGAGGACTGAGCAAGTTAAAAAGGAGGACTAGGCCTGAAAACAGAACAAATATGACGTGATGTCATAAAATCGTATTGCGTATTTGTTGGAGTAGTGTTAGATTGGGATCAGTAATATAGAGGTTGATTACAATGATGATTGTTATTATGACGATTGCTATTAATATGAACGGCAGAACGAATGAAATAATAAATTAATTGGACGATTATATGGATAAACAATGGGTCGTGTCCAAGACATCCAGTTGTTTCATAACGAACATAGATACAAAAGGAGAGGATTAGAGAATATGTAAAAAACCGGCCACATGGTTGTAGAGAGCCTTACTTAGAGGTGTTAGGGAAGAATCAGGGGTAGACTTACCAGCGGCTGAGATGGACGCAGGTGCGGGTGTTGGTAAATCTTTTGTCGATGACACGGTGAACGATGATCGGATTGACGGTACCAAACGAACATAGAACAAGTTAATAATCTGGACGCCAAATGATAAACATCTCGTATTCGATGAAATTGAATGTCCAAATGGTATTTTGAATTCCAACAACCGTCTACTGAAAGGAAATGAGAAAATAGTGTAGACAAAAGAAGATCATCTTAGTTACATCGGTTAAGAGCATCAAAATTAAGAGAAACATCCTTTTACTGATTACGAAAGAAGAACAACACAAATAACACACTACTTTTTTTGTCATCACCTGTTACCGTCAAAAAAATAATATAAAATAGTAACAAAGAGAGAGAACAATAAGAAATAATGCTTTTAAGAAAGAAAAACCTTAACAAGGTTGCTGTTCTTGTGGTGGTATTGGCTATACTTCTATCATTACTTCATTCATTACCGATCCCACAACATCGCCCCACATATCATTACCGATACCACAACATCTTTCTACATACTCACCCGAAACAGCAACGACAGAAATCGATAATTCAGCAGCATCAAAAACATCCGAAAATAGTCCAAAAAACTGGAAATGGTCCTTTCAAATATTTGAATGATGAAATTGATAAAGTAGAACATTCGAAAACAACAAAACATCAACGCAAATTGAAGACAGAAGATGATTCTGCAGCATCGACATCATCATATCCCGAAGAAGACAAACTTATTGAAGGAAGTAATTCCGGAGGTGATGGTGGATATGAATATGAAACAGAAGAAGAAGTACAAGCGACACCAAGAACAGATTCATCAACCCTAACATCAGACACAATAAGAATATAAACAGAAATAGTAGCAACACGTCTACTTCATCCCGAAACCACTGATGAATCCCCAGATAGCGGGGAAAACTTAATGACTTTTATTGATGATCATGTGATAATTGGATCACATACTGATGTTTGCTGATTGATGTTTCTGGTTGGTGTTGCTGATTGATGTTGCTGACTGATGCTGATGATGATGATGATGATGATGATGATGATGATGATGATGATGATGATGATAATGATGATGATGATGATGATGATG
>JAULBU010037007.1:0-15274 GCA_032358235.1 Odonthalia washingtoniensis | reverse complement strand
GGGGTTCTTTTATATAGGTAAAATAAAGTGATTGTTCCCAGTCACATCCGTACACTTTCACTGCTTGGAAGTAGGCATTCATTCCAGGAAATACATACGATGACGTCATATTATGACATTATGGTGCAATGTATTTTGTTGGCGAAGTGGACCAAACCAGCCCGTTTTTTGCACACTCTCTATTAAAAAAGTTTCTTCATAAAATAATTTAAAAAAATATATCACAATATATTATTAAGAGTATCTCAAGTCGGACACATTTTTATAAATTTTGATCAATACAAATCGAAACGTCAAATTATGGACAACAGTAATGAGGGTATAAATAATAGAGAAGCACACTTCCGGGCACGTTTATGGAACCAAATTGTGCTTTGACTTGTCCTTTGCAAACCTTCACCTTTTTTTAGACCAAAAAACAGGAATGTATCGGCCATTGACATGGACTGACATTTTGAAAAGAAGTCCATTTGGGCATGTACAGTGAGAACCACTCATTTCAATTGCGTGAATAATATATCAAACGTACACCCATTTGTCACTTACATGACATGACACTACTTCAACAGGTTCTGCCTTCCTATAGTTCCCACTATCTGTACATGGACTGTACTGATCATCATTTAATTTGATTCAAGAAATCCTACCCCTAAAGTGTTGCACCTACATTTCGGAAACCTTTTGATTATTCACAGCATGTTTCGTATTATTTCACGATAATCGAAACTTGCTACGACTTGAGATGCTCTAAAAAATATTATATTATATAATTTTCAAAAATATCCCCAATATATATTTAAAAAAATCAGTGTTTAAGTTTAAAGTTTTTTGTGGTTTAGCAGTTTCACTTTAACAGATAATTTCTCTGTCAAGAGAACTCTTAGAATTCTACGATTCTATCCGAAATATCTCGACCATCTCCGACTTTTATTCGTAAAAGTGCGTTGCACTCAGAACGGTGTCCTCTATCAGCATGCCAATTTTCAAGAAGATTGGAATTGTCTTGCGGATGTGAAGGCGTTTCCAATATTTGCGAATTGCAAGTCTCTTGAAAGTTGGGACTGTATCCATCCCAATTGGGTTTTAAAGTAATCACGTGTGAAAAATTAAAGTATTTTGAAAGCCTATGAATTTTTCCGTGTGTTAACCGTGTTCCGGTAGTACAGTTTTGGAAACGTACTGAGGTATTACTTGATAAGGGATGACTTGGCAGAACACACATAGTGGATGGAGATGATTAGTGCGAAGAGCGGAGCTGTGAGACTGTCTTACTGTACGTAAATAAGAGACAAGGAGGAGCCAATGACGCATCGTAAACAAGACGTAATGACAGGGTGTGACGGCAACTTTCGGATTGTAGTATACACCTGTGTGCGATAAAATGCTGCTTGGATGTTTACTTTTGTTCAAGGAAAAAAATCAAAAACAGAAATCCGTTCTTCTGCAGTCCCAATCTGATGCATGAAAACACACAACAAACAAAAGAGGGAGTTATGAAAAAGGAGGTATCATAAGGCCTTGAATGTGGAGTCTCAGGTCATTATAATGATAATAGTAAGCGTTGTCAACAAGAAAATAATAACTAACTGTAGTATGTAGCAGTGTCTGCGTGGTGGAACTAAGGAGAGGTAGGCGCAAAACAATAGAAGGGATAGATGCGTACTGGATGGATATACATATAATATTGATATTGGGGAAATGGTACGTGAGCTAATCTTTAACTAAGCGACATTTACGGAAAAGAAAATTAAGCATTAGTGGACAACAAAGAGAATGACAATATAAATGTGTTATATGATGTCGAAAAGACGTATGGAAATTTCAGTGATGAAGAACTTATTCGTAAGATCCTGGGCAGAGCATCAGTAAGTCTTTATCAAATCGCAATTATACAGAAATGTCTGACATGTATTGAAACGTTTGCCGATGTAGATTTGACCTTACTTTCCTACCTTCTAGAAGCGTTGTGACAGTGCATGAAAGTTTTTTCACAGTGTTTATATTCTTTCTATGCCAAAGGATTTATTCAATGTCACAGAGACTAAATAAGCCGTTAGTCATTTGGTTCCGTGCTGGGTCTGCAATTGTACGATCGGGAAAAGGTTCCATTGAACGAAAATTGCTGAAGTCTGTTAAGTCGAGTAATATGAGAGAATTTGAAATAAGGGAATGGTTGAAAAAATGTGGCCACAGGTGTGGCAGAAAACGGAAGTTAAACACGACGGATAACAAAAATGACATCAGAAACAAGTTATATTTTGATGAGGAGAGTTAAGAATGTGAAGGGGAGGACACTACTAACAACGCAAAAGGTACACAGTGTATAGCTTTGAAAAGTGCATTGCTTCACGTTGAGGAAGTGAGGGAAAGCGTTATTGGATATATTTGTTGACAATAGATAAATGCCCATGACAAATGAAACGAACAGAGTTGGAAACGATGAGAACATATGAAATTTATTACAATTTATTGTCAACAAGAAACAATTGCAGTTACTGTCATGGAGGTTAAGATTGCTGCAATAAATGGCTATTGGCATGATTTATCAGTAATCCAAAGAAAAATAACAATGGAGCACATGTGGAGAAAATATTGTCTGTATGATGATGACAAAATTGTCAAAAATATATATAGTCGTTCTATATTTTACAAAGTGGTTAACCGATTTAGGAAGAAAAGTAATATACAGAGAATTATTCAAATCACGAAATGATAATTGTATATCACATGATTTTGTGGAAGGTCCAAGTATTATAGGTGATTGTGGTGAGAAGGGAACAACAGTGGCAAAATAAAATAATGTAATTTAATTATAGGTGATGGTATGATTAGTAGAATTTCAGCATGTATTGTAGTTGATTGTTGTGGTGAGATTGAAACAAAGACGGCAGCTAATAACAATAACAGTAAATTATTTCTTTCTGATGATACTATCATTATAGATGATGGTATGATTGAAAAACATACAGCCAGTGTTGTATGTGATGGTGGTGGTGAGATGGAAACGACAGTTGGAGATAATAGTAATGATCATAATTTAGTTTTGGATGATGCTATTATTGGCAACCATAGAGCCATCATTGCATGTGATGGTGATGGTGACATCGGAACAAGTAATGCAGTTGATACCAATGACCGTAATTTTATTATGGGTGGTATGATTGGGAAACATACATCCGGTATTGTATGTGATGGTGGTGGTTAGATGGAAAAGACGGTTGCAGATAATAGTAATGACCATAAATAAAATTCGGATGGAGGTATGATTGGCAAACGTAAAGTCAATATTACATGTGATGGGGATAATGAGATGGAAACAAGCAATGCAGGTAATAAAAGTGACCATAATTTAATTTTGGATGATGATATGATTGGCAACCAAAGAACCATTATTGAAAGAGATGAAGATGGTGACATCGGAACAAGTAATGCAGTTAATAATAATGACCATAAGTTTATCATGGGTGTTGGTACGAGCTGCAAACATACAGCCATTATTGCAGTTGAGGGTGGTGCTGAGCATGCAACTAATGCGGCTGCTCATAATGTAGACCATAGTATTATTATTAGTGATAAGAGAGTTGAATAAAATCATAACAATAATTTGCAATGTGGGTTAGAAGTAGTGGGACAGTGTAGGAGAAAGAAACGGTATACATTTTCCAAAATTTACACGGAGGCACTTATTGATCTGATTGACGGAATCGTTGATAGTAAACCAAGGCTAGGCGCAAATGGCTCATAGCCCACTTCGGATTAGATGTAGACCATATTCCACATGACTTCCCAGATGAGCTGTGTTTATCATAGAAAATTTGCAACATGAGAACAAAAAAACTTTGATGTAGATTTGTAGCATGAAATTAGAAAACGGTATGAAATAAAAATTTGTTCATTAACACGTGTGATCGTTATCACAACAAAGCATGAAAATAATATCTTTGTTCCACAATCACTTAATAAAATACACAGTTCTTTCAAACAGAACGGAGATCCGGAAATGCACCCGTTCACACCTTGCACTCAACCGCCATATTCCCCTTCATCAACGGTCACCATAAATACTGCCAGTCGAAACCCAACAACATCCGTACTCAATACTTTCTTTCTATCAGTTATGAGCTACTCCATTCTCTACACACCTTCCCGCATCATCATCATCATCATCATCTTAATAAAAATAATCATCATCATCATTATCTTCTTGACTACTATCACTGTTATGAAAATCAATATCATCAATATTATCAATAACGTCAACAACTTTAACAGAAATATTATGATTAATGACAACAGTATCATGACCAACATTATCCCTCGTTGCAATTGAAATATTTCAACATTTTTTCTTCACGTACCAACTATGTTTACAATACAATTATCGCTATTCATATGGCGTTTTCAGATTCATAATGATTTACTTCTTTCAGAAAAACAACAATCATTCACACGTGAAACGGATACTATATCAAGTGTACAACTATCTATTTCATCTTTAACAGTCTCAACATCACTATCATCGGCATCACTTGCCAGCCTCGGCCAGTATTTCTAATCGTTATTGAAATCATCACCATTGTCAACACAGACATGTTGATCGAAATCAACATTATCATCAACATATGGTTTCATTTAAGGACTGTTCAACAACAAAAATTAATTATAATATTTATTATAATAATAATAATAGTTATAAATCTTTAATATATGAATATATTAGGAGACATACTGCTAGA
The DNA here is from genome assembly GCA_032358235.1 of Odonthalia washingtoniensis. Taxonomy (NCBI): domain Eukaryota; phylum Rhodophyta; class Florideophyceae; order Ceramiales; family Rhodomelaceae; genus Odonthalia; species Odonthalia washingtoniensis. Next base: position 10,538 of record JAULBU010037007.1, on the reverse strand, counting down.
GATTGTGTAGCTAGAACTGCAGTTTATGGTGATCTATCTGCTGACAAATTTGAAGAATTTTCAATATCAATGAATATTCCTTTTTCAAAAGTAAGAAGTAAAGTTCTTGAATTTGCACGAATAGAATTATCGAGGTAAAACTGCCACCAAATGATGTTACGATTAATAAAGTTTCTCTTCATAAATTTTGTAGTAAGCCAAATATTGATGGTTGCGATGAAGGAGAAGATGATGGTGATGATGGTGGTGCTCATGGTGGTAGTAGTAGAAGTAGTAGTAATGATGGTGGTGGTTCATCACGACCATGGAATGCAATTAAGTCGCAACGGAATGGTGGGGGTGTAAAGAGAGTGATAAGTGAAGAATACGTGAAGAAGGAAATAAATGAATGTGTTGAAGAAATGAATGCGTTACTGACTATGATGATTACTGAAATATAAATAGTCATCATCGTGGTTGTGAGGAGAGCGATAATTGAAAAAGAAGTGAAGATGAAATAAAATCAATGAATTGTAGATTGTGATGATTACCGAAATAAAAATACTCATCATCGTGGTCATGATGGGGGTTGTGTTACAATGCCCTTCTAAAAGAAGCCAAGGAAGTAGATCAGCACTAAGGGTGTTCGAGGTCATTTTTCCGCAGTAGCTTTTCTCATATTTGCACTCCACCAAAAGGGGACGAAGTGAATTTATCAGTTGACGCTCGGTTAATTCGCGGATTGGTGAGTATTACTTGTCACGACCGCGGTCGACGAGGTACGAGATGTGAAGGTCGGAGTTGGATCTTGGGCACGCTTGTAAGGTGGTGGATACAACATGACGTAAGGTGAGTCCGACTAAAAGTGGCACGTGTAAGGGGCTGTTAGACGCCGCTTGCAAGTGAGATAAAATGACTATCGTAGCCGAAAAAGATTCATTATATTGAACGAAACGAAAGTTTCGGGTGTACATTTGGTCTCAAAGTTGCTTGTCTTCATGCAGGAAAAGTAAGTGGGCTAGCCATGTATTCATTAAGTAGGATCTATTTCCTGCCCAGAGGCTGAAGGATGATCATAATGTAAGCTGGAGACAGTGGGTTAGTGTAAGCTATCACCGCGATCGATACCACCTAGTATCAGGAACATCTGGCCGGGGTCCGATCAAAAGTGAGACTTGAGACGTGACTGTATGAATCGTACTCGGTTGTTGAGGTCTGAAATTTCTAACACGTGTTTCGCAATAAATTTCACTTCACCACCCCCTTTTAATGAGTGAAGCATCACGGAGGCGGAATGTCGAGCCTAAGGTATTCTTTCCCAATTCTAATTGGTCATCTGAATTTCAACCTGTGTATCCTCAACTTTAGTCACTCTTTCTATACAGGAATTGAATCAGTTCGATTAATTACTCAAAGTACCATGAGTGTCGATGGTCTAACGACATCAGGTAACTCGTCGGTCACAACATGGGAATGTAGTGTCCTCTCACCGGCAGAAGCTACATCACCCGTCAATCCTTTCCCCGATGTAGGTACTGTGGCTGTTCCCATTTGTGGTTAGGAATCCAAGAAATTACGAATAATGCTATGCCCCCTGTACCAACTCTTGCCATAGATCCCGTTACCTGCTACAGTGGAAATTGCCATGATTCATTATGGGGCGAGATGACAGACAATCTGTCTAACTTCAGCTGGTAAGACCTACATGGCGCCGGTTGCTTTCGATGACGCTGGTTTATTCGATGATCCATAGTTGTATGGAGCTTCTACGTAGTTCGACAAGACTGCTGTCTCGGATGGTACAACCATTCCTCGTTACGAGTCGAACGGAATTCTTAGCGAGGGCATCCAGTTGACGGCTATGTCAACTGGATTCTTACGACGTCAGTTCTGTTGTTACGACTTTGACTTGAGGGTCGGACACGGGAAATCCGTTGCTGGTGCCCGGGAGGACTTTGCGAAGGCCGTGCATGCTTAGTTGAACCATTTTCTCACATTCACGGCCCTGTCGAGTTATTTTCGAGCTGATCTATGATTCTACCGCACCCAAAGGGGATAAAGGGTATGTATCCAAATCGATCGTGTGTCCGCCATGATGCTCGAGGGTTTGCGTGGAAAACTCATGGTATCAAATAAGGAGATAATTTTCACTAAAACCTGTGTAGATGCAGAGTTTCCAGGTGAGAGACGAACGTCGTTTTCGATCGACTTATGGTTTGGCAGTACTGTACCAATGCGTGACGCATCATCACATTTGAGCCAACTCGCGTAACGACGGTTGAATGACTCTTACTAAGAAAAGGGGGCGCGTTGATGTCCCCAGGGGTGGTCTTGTTGAAATTCGTCCGTGATTTCCGTATACGTGGTCGGAGATGTATAACGACCCAGACATTGTTTGGTGGGTTGTCGCTTTCATCTAGATGGTGGCGAGGACGGCGGCTTTCTTTATTCAGGAGGTGTACGATCATTTCCGGCTCTGCGCCGTTTCGCCTCATACTATCTCGTTTAGTAGAGAGCTTCATCTTGTACTGATTCTTGGTAATCCTGAAAATGTGGATGAATAGCTCAGTTTGTTACGTGTGATTGAGCGCACGGACTTTAAACAATTATCGCCCACGTGGCGTGCACGTGGGGAGGAGAAAGACGACAGTTCACCTGGACGAGTTGGTCCTGGGGGTGACTAGTTATATTAAGATCCTTTTTCTCTTCGTGTTATTAACGATGCGCATGGTAACCATTTTTCTGCATGGAAACGTCCACCGGTTCCGGAGAGACATCCCATGGGGTTTAGTTTTGATACTTCCACTGATGGGTGAGTTGGTCCTGCTGTAAACGGTAATGAGCGTGATGATAATGACTATTGCCAGCCGCCTTGCGGGGCTAGTGGTTAGGATAAAGACGAAGCTCTTATGGAAGGGTCGGAACATTCTGCATATAAATATGATGAGCCATCTGGCGTTGGCGGTTCGGGTTACCGTTATTTTGATCCTGCACCCGCGACTGCAGTTCTGTCCAATCCACCTCCAGTGTCTGACAATGTGAGTTCTGGTTCTCGTTACGATATGAGGGAAGTTCGACTGTTTCTTTGTGAAACTGGTGTGGAGGGGAGTCATCTAGCTGAGAGTTGGGTTGAGTTAAGCGGTTATCTCCGTGGTAATTTATCCTAGATAGAGTATTGTGTCGTTTTTTGTACCGCTATTTGAATAAAAAATGTTTTAATTCTACCAGAAAGTGATAATTATGTTCCTTTGTTTGCCTTGTTTTGAGTAAAAGTTTAGTTTTGTTGTCCTGGCCCAGATTGATATTGTGGGAAACACATTCGGCAGGAATGAGAAATCAAGCAGTCACAAATTGAGGTTCGGGGAGTTTCCAAATAGGTTTCGTCCGTGAAAATGAATGTAGAGAAGCGTCCGCTGATGATGGTTGTAGAGTATGGCATGTTGATGCCAGACGTAGACACCATTACTGTCTAATGGTTGGGTTTGTTTTTTTTTATTGTTGTTGCTTCGTTGTTGTTTTTCACTAAATATTTTTTGGGCCGGCAGGCAAGCACCGAAAGTGGGCGATGGCTAGTTATAATCGCCTGGGTTACGAAAATAATATTTTTCTAAAAATTTGTATATATTTTTGTTATTTCTTTTTAATTTTTGAATATTTTTTTGTTGCTGCAGTATTCCCCCTTGGCTGGGATCGTGTTTTCTGAAATGATTTCGGTTTGGTTCTCGGGGATTCCCTGATTTTGTAGTTGTATGACCCCATGAATTTGTTGAGTTTGGTTGCATCTTCTCTTTGGGATATCAGAGGCGTGTGGATGTAGTTGCCTGGGACGAGAGGTTGTACTCCAGTTATTGCGACAACGTTTTCGATCATGCCGGGATATACTAATTGGAGAATGCGGGTGTAACGTAGACGGTGGACGGGGTGAGTTGACTTGTCGTTGTTTACAGGGGTGTACCTCCTTGTCACATTGGGCGGTCTATGTGGCTGAGAGGGCGAGTCTTCCTACGCGTGGTTGATTTATGAATCTTAGGTTTGTCAGTTCATGCAAATGTGCGCAGCCCAATTGCATGTATTTGCATTTGGTTGGTGCTCTTGACCGCCGACTTGGTGTTTGAAGAGATCATTTAAGTTGGTATCACCCATCGATTGAGCTGTTGATATCATTCGGTATCTCAAGCTGTTTTCATCTGCAATATCTCATTACCTTACTCCTCATGAGGTGCTCAATTGGCTCCCAGGTATCATCCTTCGAGGTATACCCGTACAAACGTATTCTGTGCAGGGTTTGTTCCATCTTTGCCTGGCTGTGGGTTTTGTCATCATTCTTGTAGTGATCAAAAATCGGATCAATCACGTATTTTTGGTTCTCCAGCTGCTGCCGTTCCTTATCTGTACCAGTTTGGGATGTTCCGCTCTCTCCTGATTTTGGTGCATCCTCGGTGCTGTCCAAGTCGCTTTCTCTCTCAACTGTCTCATTTTGGACCACATATGTCTCCGGTTCCCACTGTATGTTGTCGGCCGTTCCCATGGTTATCCGTCTCTCACTGGTTAAGTGTTGTGCATCCTCGACCTGATTCAAGTTTTCATTGTCGCTGTCAGTGACCTCTGCTGACCGGCCACCAACTTCGCTCGGAATCTGGGTTCTATTAATTGGTGTATCATCATTGTTTTTTCTGCCTTCTGCAGGGGAGGTGTTTGGTATCAGCTCCTCATCTCTTAGTGATCTTACAGCGTCCAGAATCTCTTCTAAAGTCCGTGGGTCGGGTGCCAGTACTAATCGGGACTGCAAGACTCTTCCAACCGACCTATCAGGTTGTTAAATTACTACTGCACCTCGAAGGGTTCTTTCCACCTTGTAAGGTCTTTCCACGACCGAGGCCAATCAGTGACAGTGTTCCTATTTATCCTGCTGCTCGACACGGAGGATTACACAATCGTCCGGTAAGATCTCCTTGGTCTGCCGCCTTAATCTGGCATCGTAATTACGTTCATAACGGGCTTGTTCCTGGTAGAGTATTCCCTTCGTCTTTCATAGGGCTGTTTCTAACCAACCCTTCCATGTATACTTGGCCGTCTTTGGAGTTTGTGACTTTGCTCATTGTGATTGCAACTCCAAAGTTGGCGGTGGTAGTGATAAAATTAGCTCGAACGGTGCTAATTGATTTGAAATATGTGGTTTCCAGATGTATTTGTACGTTAGCGTGCCCGTATACAAGTCTCAATCCTTGGGGTGGTCGGCCAAGTAGCTTCGTATTGTGGACTTGATGATCCGGTTGTATCTTTCTACTTGGCCGTCTCTTTGGACTTGGTAGGTTGTGGTGAAGGAGTTGTGTACGTTCAAGATCTGGCATACGTCCTGGAAGAACATGGAGGTAAAACATCCTTCATTGATGGAGATAAGCTCCTCTGTGGCTCCTTAGTTGAAGACCTCTTCGTTCACGAAGTTTTTAGACACTTAGGATACTTATAACAGCTTCATTTGTACTGCCTTGGATGGATTTGTGAAGTGGTCTGATATTACCAGTATGTACTGGTTGTCGCGTGTTGTTTTGATGAGATCGCCCAAGACACCGATTGCGACTGACTAGAGGGGAGTTGTTTCCGGAAAGAATTGGAGTTCCGTCGTATTCTTACGCAATTAAATGCGGTTGCGGGCACAAGTTGTGCATTGCCGTGGTGTGACGTAACAGTAAACTGCGCATGCTGGCCAGCACATATGGCTTTGTATAGTCTGGTACAGCCTTCTTTCTCCTAGGTGTTCGCCAAGCCTGAGGTAGTGGTGAATGTGCAGTACTATTGATTTCAAGGCATGAGGGATAACTACTTGAGATCCGTTTTCAGCTTTTTGGATAAAACGGAAGGCTAGAACTACCCCCTGTTAGAGATTTTGGCGTTTTTTTTGACAAAAGGGCTCCCAGTTTTGTGTGATGAACAACTCCCTATTGGTGATTTGTTGAAATAACTAGTCAGACAGTGTCGGTCCCGGTAACGTTGCAAACAGTGTATCTGCTGGGAAGGTGTCCACATCGTTGGGTTTCAAGTCGTCTTTGTGGCCTGAATAGTCCATGTGAGTTGTATCAATCGACAGGACGATTGTTTCCTATGTGTTAGTATCGTATTCCTGAATGGTGAATGTTGGAAGTACCTCTTCGTCATCTGCTTTGGTTTCTGTGGATGTGCGTAGTCGTGACAGCGCGTGGACCTAGGTGTTTGATTTCCCCTTCTTGTACTGTATGTGTGAATCGAACTCGGCAACACGGAGCCGAAATGGCATAAGGCTGCCTGAAGGGTCAGTTATTGTTAGCAACTAAACCATCGCTGCACGGTCTGTGTAAACAAAGAACTTTTCGTATAGAAGGTATTGAAGGAGTACCCTGAGATTCCATACGACTGCGAAACATTCTCATTCGTTTTCTGAGTAAATATTCTTGGCTTGGTTCAGGGATCGAGAGCAATAGCCGATAGGCTCGTGTTACTCATCTGGGCGGTTTTGGAATAGTTTACATCGCACTTGGCAGTTACTAGCGTCCGTATGAACAGAATACGGGACATTTAGTTGAGAAAACGCCAGTATTGGCGGGGTTCATACGGCCTCTGTCAAAGAGTGGAATGATTTGAGTTGGTCCTCATTCAGGATGAACGAGTCTGGGTTGTTCTTCGTCAGAAGTTCATTGAGGGAGTCTGTGGTGTTTGTGAAGCTTGGTATGAACCGTCAGTATACATTTTGAAGTCCTGAGAACAATCAAAGTTCCGTTTTAGACGATGGTGGTTTTTATTTCCGGAGGGACTTCAAGTTTGTTCGATCTATTTCCAGTCCGCCTGGTTTGATCACGAGTCTGAAGTACTCAACCGTATTCATGAAGAAGCGGAATTTATTTATGTTCAATGTAACGCCTGCTGCAGCCAAGAAGGTTAAGATTTCATCCACATAGTTTATGTGGTACTCCAACGACTTGGAGTATATAATTAAGTCGTCAAGGTAGATGATACAAGTTTTCCATTCGCACTTGGTCCGGACAAGATCGAGCACACGTTGAAACGTTTAGGGAGGGTTGGTAAGTTCGAATGGCATTCGGTTGTATTGATATGTACCGGCGTAGCAGACAAAAGCGATCTTTGGTTGTTCGACTGGCTTAGTCGGCACCTCCCAATAGGCAGACAATTCATTGAAGGTTGTGAATATGTTGGCGTCTCCAAGTGAGTAGATGCACTTTTCCGTACGAAGAAGTGGGTAACTATCCTTCAAAAAGGATTGGTTGATTTTTCGTTAGTCAATACAAAACCAAAATTTACCGTTTTTCTTGGGTGCCAAGAGGACAGGTGCTGTCTATTATGAATAGGCTGGTTCTATTACTCCATCTACAGCTGCTCTAATTGCTCGAGCTCTCTTGTTTTGGGTCCCGCTCAATACGGCGGGGATTTGAACGGCCTTGCGTTGGGTGTGTGATATATGGCATGTTCGGTCACGTTAATATTTTCCAGCTCAACGAGCCACATTGGTTCATGCTTCTCCATCATATCTCTGAGCTTTCTGTGGTGTTCTTCAGGTACTCCGAGTGGTATGTTAGCCACCATTTTTGTCGTTTCATCTTGATCCATATGCAACTCGCGCAAATACACGAGATGTTTGTTGATTAATTCTGGGTCCTTTCCAAACTGCTTCCGCTTCCGGAACAGGGAATGTCCCTGAGGTTCGTTCTTCAACTCCAGTACCAGTCCGATCAACTGAGAGTGAGGGATGTTCGATTCAATAAGCGGGCTTGGGTGCGGGCTTGGGTTTGCAATGTCTTGCTTAAGAAACACTTTCCTTGGGTGTTTCCTGAAGTTATAAACCAATATCCGGAAATATTTTCCGTTTGGTACGTTTGCTACACCGGCACCTGTGATGCACAAGTGATTGTCGTATAGGAGTGGTGTTGGTTCCACTAAGATCGATCCCTGTTGGGCTATTGTAACTGGTATCCAGGTTTACGTCTCCGGTTGGATCACCGTCTGTCCAGCCAAGTATATCTTTAGTGACTTCCTCCTACTGGCGGGTACATACTCTCGTTCTTCCGGGAACGGTGGTGCATCTAGAAGTGTTTTGTTTGGCTTTCTGATGATCGGCACTGTGATGCTGCCATCAAGTTCAACCAACCGCTTTTGCGGCGGATGGATTCGACATGTCTGTCCCAGAAGTCACAACCGAGGATAAATGACGTTGCTAGAATGTCGGCCACGTATAAGGTCAACATCTCGGATTGATATCCAAGTTGTACTGCCAAGTTTATATTACCCGCAATGTTGAGGGGTTTGTTGTTTGCGTCCCGCATGTTGGGTTTGTTCTTGAGTGGTTTCATAAGTTTCTTCTTCACATATGGTAAGTTGGAGCGTCTGATGTAACTGCAACCGGCACCGGTATCCGGGACAACCGCCAATCGTCGGATCGAACGTAGTGTTATACCCAAGTTGGAATATAAGCTGTAATTGCGTCTCCCAAGGAGGAAGATGGCATCTGACGCGATGGCCCGTGTAACTTTCCATGTCTGGTGGACGGGGACTTTACGAAAATATACGATAGTTGGGTATTGCATGTAGTGTACATTAAACCTGATCTTCAATGGACGGAGGGAACACCAATAAAACTTTTAGGTGATATTGAAATGTTTGGCATTTGATGAAGATCCCGTCCACAAATATCTGCGGTTGTAAAGTAAATTTGGGGATTTACCAGAATTGCGATGGACGTAGTTGGGATGGATGTCGCCATCAAATAAACACGGTTGAAGGAAGAGAAAATGAATGTGGCATCCGTTCGACATCGGCCCAGTGCAGGCACGATGGATGTTTAATGTGATATTTTTTGCATATTATCGATTGTATACCTGTATATATGGGTATCATGTGTGTGATACTGGCAGTATGCTGCTCATAATGTTATATTAAAATGAGGAAACTGTGATAAAATTATATGGGAAAGGGGTATGACATACTATGTATGATATAGTATATCATATATTACATATGTAGAATATATAATATATAGTATATATGAAATAGGTCAATTTTATTGTTATGGGAAGCATGAATAGGGAGGAGGGAAAATGTAAAAGGAAGAAAAATAAATATCTTTATTATTGTATACTATCCTAGGTATGATATAATGCTTAAAACAATAAGGAAGGGAAATACAGAAATTTCAGTGACGGAAGTAAGTTAAACGCAACTTTAAGACATGTATCAAGATTAAATTCCGAGTAGACTGCAAATTGAACCAGGAAAAATATTCATCTACTGGATCATATCAAAACATTGGTGGTGCTGTTTTCTAATGACTAAATATATAAACATAAAAAGGGAAGTAAGCTAGAAATATGAAATAGGCCAAAAGATGCATAAAAACAAAAAAAGGAATCATATACATACCGTAGAGGGAAATTTGCTCACGATATATGGAAGAAGTTATGAGCTATAGGGTTGAGAAAGGACAGAAGGAAGGCGTTAGAAATTGAAGTGAGAAATTTATGATATGAAATTAATAGTAGTAGTACTACTATATTTAGTAAATGAGGATGAGTATGAATTACTGTTTTGTGACTTACCAAATATGTGAAAAGATAGTGGAATGAGGACGAATTGTCATTTTTCGCTGGGATGAAAGCCAAAATCAGCGACGATAATGACGAAGAATATATGGTGTGTGTTCCTGGTCTTTTCCAGGAAATCCAAGGCCCCAGCGAGAATTGGCAAACTTCTGAAAAAAGTGTTGTTGCAACGGTTTGATGACAATTGTGGGAGGTCGTATTAATCTTGTAGAGGCGTAATCGTCGATTTTCATGGTAGAAGAATAGGAACTAACGTGAAGAAGCTAATGTAACGGTTGTAGTACCGCTATGTTATGTCCGGGAAAGTTATATAATATTGTGATCTGGTATATATTGTAAAAACTTAAATATTTAATTTTCCGCATGGCATCAGGTTGGGCCTGTTTGTACTACTGGATCAGACGAAGAAAAAATATAAACATTCCCTTGATATGGAGGCCGAAAATTTGCAGGAAATTAAATAATTGATCTCCTGTTGTGAACAATCAATTATTTCATTTCCTGCGATTTTTAGGCCTCCATATGGAGGAATAGGTTTTGCAGAAAAACAAATATTTACTTTTTTGCAACAAAAAATCAATTATTTGATTTCCTGCAATATGTCGGTCTTCATAAGGAAGAAATTTTATCGAAAATATTTGCGAGTAATGTTTTGCCCACAAACATAAGTTGCAATCTACCACGATTGAGTTCAACACACCCGTACATGGTACAATTATTGTGTCGTTACAGAATCACCGTCCAATAAAGAAAATCATACAACAGTTCCGTTTATGATAACAAAGACGACAACCTGATCATCGAAGTCATAAAACTGATGCGTAGTCCTGAAGCGAAGTCATACAAAATAATACATATTCAAATCGCAATTTGTATATTACGCGCAACATTACGATATCCTTCTTCGCAACCAGCCGTCATCAACTGACTTCAATATTTCTCAAGTACAACATAATACTCATATAATCAACTATG
>JAULBU010036996.1:0-15279 GCA_032358235.1 Odonthalia washingtoniensis | reverse complement strand
ATGCGTCACACCCGTTCCAGGTTCTTCTTCCACCGCACAACCGATATCGTAATTCATCTCCCAGAGGGGCTTTGCCAATCGTCAGCACATTGCACCCGTTCCCGAAGAACAAATCTACAGAAATACATCTACAGTACATCCATGGAACCCATCAGAAACGATTCACCACCAACCCAGCCGAAGTGTCATCCAACAGCATGAAGAAAAAAAATCTCAACCATGACCTTCTCCTTCCACTAGTAGCGGTGTTTGACACTGAAGAATTCAAGGAAAAGTTCTCTGTCTCGCTTCTTGATTGCAAACAGTTCTTCAAATGGGTGTTACACAACGCCAGTGACGATGAGGCTAAAAAGGTTTTAAACATAGTCACAGAGAGAGTGTCATGGAAGGATGTTTCAAGTGCTCAAGAAGAAAGTCAACCGTCAGCTAAAACCGAAAATGAAATGGAGACCGCGTTTTTGGTATGTGCAGAAACGCAACAAACAAGACAAATCCTTCGCTCAGCTTTGGCTGCTGCAACTTTCGCCGCAAAGGACCCCCAAATTTTGCAATGTTTCTAAATAGTGTTCAAAGATCTCAACATTTTCGTCCGTTTTCTGAATGGTGCAAGTCACCTCAAGATTGTTTTAGGTCCAGTGGCAATTTCAATACGGAGGAACTCACCTATCTCACCTTGCTTCATGACTCAACCAACAACATTCGAATGCATCCTTACATTCCATGCCCTCTCCCTGGTTTTAGAAACATCGAAACACGGAGACCCTAATCAACGAGTTCATGTCAGGGCTCTTCCAACAAATAGTACAAGAATTAGTATTTGTGTGCAAAAGTTGATGAAGGCGTGGTTGTTGCTATCTAGAAATGTGGATTCAAAAACTTGGCTGAAGCAATATGTCCATACATATTCTTCGATCCAGAAGCAGGCCAGTACTCCAGCTTAGCTGACTGATCTAAGAGCTGACCGGGCTGAGAATGGATTCTATCCCATTCAGCAGGGACTCTCATTTCTACCGGATCAAGTGGCACACTTGTAGTCTGAGAACGTCGATAAGAAGGCGTGGTGTCCATCACAGGCTGAAGATGAAGCATTAGTTATATATCAGATTCTTTCTTTTCCTCTTCATTGGATTTGTTGTAGAACAATAAATTTTATGAGCTTTATGACCAGCAGTTAATGCAATGGGAGCCATTTCAAAAATTCTTCATCAGTTCAACAAATGATATTCAACCGGATGATCCATCTTTCAGAGATGCGTTGAGTACATCTCAAGAAATTTCTTATTTAAATCTTCCCATATTCTTTGCTACATTACCTGATTGTGTGGCCGGGAAATATTCATTAACGTTACCAATACTTCCCGGTAAAAAAATTGATGTACCAAGTGGAAACAAAACTAGTACAACTGAATCAAGTGGCCGTGGTCATAATGACACATCAGAAAAACGTAAATGTGCATCAGGTACCGAACAAGATTTCGGTAAGAAAAGAAAATCAGAAGCAGCTGGAACTAGTTCGAAAACAACCACAACGCAGGGAACAAACTATGAGGTTGACAAAGAAGAAATAGAAAATAATGTTCTGGATATGGTGAACCCGGGTCATTCATTGGATTTTGGAGCAGCGGATGTCCCAGAAAAGGATGTTTTAAACAAGAGTATGGAAACCGTATGCAAAATATACGATGTAGACTTCATGGATATTGTAGAGACACACGAAACTGAGGTAGGTGTTTCACTGAGGGGAAAGTCCAATCTCATCCTTACAAATCCTCCGTACAATACGAGAAGGGAGCAGGGTCAGGAAAATTCAGAGTACAACATTTTCAGAACAAAATACATGAAGGAGATGGTACAACTGGTGAATAAAGTCATGGCTCCAGGTACGCATGGTCACATATTCTGCAGTACATTGCAATTCAATCCTTGGTATCAATATTTGGCTTCGGAATGAAATGTTGTTGTTGATGATGGTGATGATGATGATGATGCGTCTTCAAAGTATGAAAAGGCTTTCAGTGTGGAGAGGCAACCCCAAATTTATGTCAGATCCCCCAGTACATATGGATGTGATCCCAGAATTCGGAGAGTCACTGATGTATCGGTGACGGAAACTGAAATTCACTTCTGGCGTACGGGTATGGATAACATGGAATTTTACAACAGGACAGACTATACAAAATCCAGGGAAATTGCTAGCAACCACAAAGGCTGGACCAATTGCATGAACAAAATACCACGCATTCCTCAGTTTGAAAATATTTACAGGAATAATAATTCGAGAATTTTTATGATGGGAGAAGACCTATGCTCCGTCCGGAGCAGAAAAATGTGTCGTGGATGATGGACTTGTTTCAAAATTTTCCCAGGCTGGCGATACAGTTATCGACTTCTGTTCGGGAACATTATCTGTTGATAAAGCTTGTTTGATACTGCCAAAACACCGCCGTATCATTGGTTAAGAAAAGGATTCATCTTGTGTGACTCAGTCAAGAACGTATTTGGTGTAGTTTTATGCACGTCAGATACTGAATCCGGAATCGGATTTGACAGCTGATGTCACAGTTACAACAGCAGCCGAGAGATTTATAACGGCAATATATGCGTGAAAGGCAACGAAGAGGGTTGATATGTGGAAGACACCAAGTGGCCTTTTGCCTGTTCAAACATTTCGAGACTACATTCTGCACTACTTTGGAACAATCTACAACGAGTAAAACATTTTCAATATGTACAAGAATGTACCAATATCCAAATGGGATGGAAAGTACGTTTAGATTTTTCACAGATTGGATCCGAGGTGCTTGCTTGGTTCTGAGGTTGGTGCTCTGAGTGTTTCGGTACGAAAATAAAGAATCAAACATCGCGAAGCTAATCTAGGTATTTTCAGTGAGAGGAGTTTAGGACCTAATGAAGCCATCTATTTCTACTACGGAGATCTGGTGTGCACATACTTGGGTAAAACAAGATCAGCTCGCAAGAACATATGGTGAGGGCCTCCTGGAGATAACTGTTAAAGACTTCGGAAAATGGGCTGCGGAGATTGACGTAAAAGCGACAGACAAGAAAGGCGACCAGAATTCCGTTTTGGTTGTACCACCACACTTCTGTGCAATTAGGTACATTAACGACAGTCGTTATTTACCGCGTGATTTGGACATGCAAAAAGCTAAAAATGGGGACATAAAACCAAGGAAACGAAATGTATCATGGAAGGTGTTTTCAAAACCCAAAACAGTAACATCCTATTACAACTATAGAATGATGGGAATTGTTCCTTTAAGGAACATAGCTGTTGGTGAAGAACTGTACCTGGACTATGGTCGTGAGTATTTTTTACGATACGCAAAACACACATTGTACCAGCCAGGGTAGATTGGACTCACTTAAAATGTATATTTCAGTAACAGTACATTCTCCCGCATCTTTCCAATAAATGTTTCTATAAAATCAGATTTTCCATTTTTTCCATTTCACCTTAGTGAGATTTTTCATCATTTTACTTCGTTTCTATTCATGTAATGTCTTACTAAAAACCACTGCAGTAGTTAAAGTTTAATTTATTGCACATTTTATTGAAATTTTGCGTTTTACAGCGTGTCACATAAATACTATTTCGTTTATTTTCAAAGTCCACATCCTTTCTTCGCAATTTCCTCAAATATTTTATGAAATTGAAACACTTTTGGCCCGTGCCGTCCCCATTTAAGCCAATATGCAGTTTTTTTGCAAAAACTGCACATTATGTAGTCTGCTACGGATGTTTCATACCAAAATATCCATTTGGGCCCGATAAACCCAGTTCACACATAGATTACATTCGGGACACCACGTCTTGAAATCCAACATCCTTTTACGAAGACACTGAAGATCTTTTGAGCATGGAGAAAGAAACAAACGGCGAATACTATGAAGATGTTATCAAACTGTACGATAAGAAATATATCACCTACAATGAGAAGTCTGGAGAGGAATCTGCTTCGACCGCAATAGACTCGTCGAATTATACTTTTGAAATCGAATCAAAAGCTGATAATGATATATATGGCAGTGAAACGCGCCGTTACTCTGCTCTAGAATGGATTGCACAAGATAGATATGAAGACAACATAGCGAGAAGGTGATTTCATGATGATGACATACATATGCGACTAATAGCGATGTAATTGGAAGAGAATGATCAACTAAACAATCAAATTCAATAAAATATGGCATATTTAAAGAAGAAAAGAACATGAGAAATCGTTGACAAGCCGAAGGACACCAAATTAATTAACTGACAGAGCGTACTAAAAATGAAGCGCACCGCGGATGGAAAGTAGATCGATTTAAAGCCCGATTTTTCATATGTGGAAACCAGGGTTATGCTCCAATACTTCATAAGTATGCAACAGTTGTTTAATTCACTATATTTCTCCTTGTGCTTGCAATTGAATCTCAAAAAAATGGATAATCCATATAATCCACACGTAACGAGCTTCTGAAAGGGAAGATGGAACGAGATGGATAGATGTCTGTTCCAATTCAGTTGCAACGATTTTCAAGTGGTGAATAATACCTTCTTCGAAGAGCCTGTATGGGCTACGCTAGGCCCCTCGCATTTCCATTAAAATTATATCAAAGGATCTAAAAGCTATTGGGATGGAGACCATGGAATCTGTACCTTGTGTCTTTCGTGGAGATTGGGTGATTGTACCTTAATACGTTGATGAACTACTTGTCATGGCCAAAGAAGAGATCACGTTAACATCCATTAAAAAAACTGTCTAATCAACAACCAGCGAACGACATGGGTTCTGCATTGGATTTTCTGTGAATGAAACTTGGTCATGGTGAAGAATACATCACATTGCTCAAAAACAAGTACTACGTGACGCTAGCACGAAACATGGACTTGCAGAAAGTGGTGGGAATACATTGACTTTCAATTCATATGTTTACTTAAGCACTGATGGAAAGGAGCATGCTGACGATGATTTTCAATACAAAAGTATAATTGGCAGTCTGTTCTACATCACTATACATACTGGGCCGGATATTGCTGTTTATGCAAGCATGGTTTCTCGTCACGTTGAAGCCCCATCTATGAAATATCAGCGAGCTTCCGTGAAGGTGGTGAAGTACCTGAAATCCACAGCTGAAATTGCATTGAAATTAGGGGCAGGAGATGGAAACCAACTTTCCGCTTATATTGGCGGAAAGTGGGATGGTGAACAGTAATCCAGACGAAGATATAGATCTGGCATCGAAGTATTATATGGGATAGAAGCAGTTTACTTTACTACAGCCCTGAACGAGAGAGTATCATTGAGCACCACTAAGGCTGAGTATGTTGCGCTCTCCGAAACAAGAAATCTATTGTAAGACTCCGTCGTGTCGTGAAAGAGCTGGCTATAGCACAAAATCAGATAGTCGTGTATGAAGACAATACTGGAACTTTCAGGTGGAGAAGTGTACTGTTGCAGAAGACTTTTGTCGGAAAAAGAATGTGGATTTGTGATACTATCACTTGCGGGAACAAAACATGTGAGGGAGTACAGTGTAACCACTGTACGAACTACTTACAGTGTATTTTATGTGACAGTACTGAATTCCATTTTGATGTAATAGGCACTGTTTCCATGTGAATTGAATTGACACTGGTGATATCCACGGTTAGACGTACTCAGTTGCTCAAATATTTATATAGAACAACATCAATTTGTTGAGAATAACAATAAAAGAAAGACCCCATTTTCCGTAATATTTTCATTTTTCACAGGTTCAGTTAGTCCCAGTGTTGTTAAATGACTCTACCAAATACCACTAATACTACTATTTGGAATGGTCCTTTCACTGACGGTCGATTTTAGTTCTTCCACCAAGTTTTTTCTGTCCACAGTATCATAAGCTTTCGCCAGGTCCAATACCCCTTTTACTGAATTGAAGTTAAAATATTGCAGTGCATCAGCAACCACTATTGACACGTCTTTTATATGACACAGTATCTTACTTCAAATATGGGAGATATTGAATAGATCACGTGTTACACCGATAAAGTCTCACAAATGGATAGAGTACTGCCTTCTATAGGTAAAACCAAAACGACGAAGATGAATTAAGAAAGCTTTCTCCTTTACTTCCAATTAAATATGAAGGAACCCGAGACTTCATCCGGGAATTAATTAGAGAATATAGTAAAGCGGTACAAATGTTTATTGCAAAAGAAGCAAAAACGAATTCCATAAATGACAAGGACGCACAAATTCATCGCAGTGAATATACTCTAACAGTTTTTCCGTTGAGGGGTCAATGTTAGCAGTGTAATAAAGAAAGTCAATATAAACGCGATTGATTACAAAGTGTAATTGGTAAATTTATGGGAAGAAGGGAAGTAAAACCGGAAAAAGTATACAATGGAGAAACTTCTAATATTCATATCGAAAAGGAAGATCGTGAATTTATCACTTTTATGACTAAGAATTGTTCAAAATGAAAGGGGCTGGCAGTGAATATGCGTAGAAGATGGTTGATTGACTTTTCAACTCCTAGACATATGAAAAATGAACATGCAATCTAGATCAATACTGTGAATTGAACGAAGTGGTTGAGGTAGGGGAGGGAACGTTGGCATAAGTGAAAAGTGTAGCGACTGAAATACACTGTAATCACAAATAGAGTTTCTCAGGAGATTACGGCCAGAAGTTACCTATGTTCCAACTATAGAAACCAACATACTGGTTTCAAGTAGTCTAAGGCGAAAAGGATTATCAATTGGATTTAGACATAACCCATCAAGCCTGGGCACAGGAATGGTGAAAATTAACAAAAGCGACACTGGAATTACTAGAAAACGGCGTTGAGCGGGATTTTTGATTATATGAATTCTTGTTAAAACAATACTATATATGAAAAGATTCAACCACAGGTCATGAAATGATGGTCTACAATGAACCAAACTGGCATATAGGAATGGGTCACTCGGGAAAGTCTTTACTTGAAAAGGAATATTTCTCTAGTTAATGGAATATAGACATTTTTACAAGTCCAAGCACAGGCATGAATTCCGTGAATTAAAAAGAATATGAAACGGGCGTCTCGGAAGGCTATTGACCAGTGCAATCGAAAATTAGAAAATCTTTACAGTTATTACATAGTGGTTCATGTGGACCAATTAAACCGGTGCCAAACAAAAGGAAAGCGTTTATGACACTATATGATGATTATACATCCCGCATGTAAAGATGAAACGGGCCGTTTCAACTATAATATTCTTAATAAATAAATCGGAAACAGGGGGAAAGAAATGTTTGCTGAACTAGAGTTGGTAGCTGAAACAGAAAAAGTAATGTCAATAGGACTGAAACATGGTGGGGAGTTTACTGCAAAGAGTACTATAGATTAGTTACAGGAGAGAGCCATGAATCCATAATTCTCACATACATACTCTCCTAAGTAAACTGGACGTGCCGACAGGGTAAATGGATCGTTACTGGAAACATCTAGAGAAATGATTGGATCCTCTTTCCAACGTAGAGATAAACAGCAATTTGCTGCAGAAGTGGTTTGAACTTGATATATTTTACGTCATCAGTATTCTCAAATATCTGTAATGATATTTACAAGATACCACTTGAAGCTCTGACTGGAAATCTACCCAATTTAGTTTACTTGAGGGAATTTTGGTGACATTTTTTTGCTGCTATCCAAAAGGAACTACGAACAGGTGGAAAATTTGGTGATAGAAAGGAAGAAGGAATTTTTTTTTGATATAGTGCAGATAATACATATACAAGTTTTGTGCCTAGTCAGAAAATTCAGAATTTAAAAAGATGTTCTGTTTTCAGAGAATACAAAACGATTTGGAGGGAAATAATAATCGGTGCTATGCATAATGCTGATACTGTAAATGGTTTCAGGATAGAAGATGATTCAGGAAGTGAAATTTGAAGATAGACTGGACATTTAATTTGGTCGTTTAGGAGAACAGGAAGAATCAATTGACCAACCTCCGCACGAGAATAAACACAACTGTTGTTATGGTGTGCGTACACGTGGATAAAATGAAAATAGCACTCTCAATCAGTATCAATATATACGCCGTTGACTCGATAAACCTCAGTACCAGATCAATATATCACGTTTTCTCTAAGATCCGAAACCATGCTCAATAACGGTGATTACGATGAACCACTCACCTTTAATTGGGATATGGAATCTCTGGATAAGCACAAGTGGAACCGTGCCATGGTAAGGGACATTCATGAAATATATAACAAATATGGAGTTTGGTTAATTCCCACCCGGGTATGTCCAGAAATCTGTATATAATCGTAAATTAATTTCGAATGGCTCTGTTGACAGACACAAAGAAAAACTAGTCAAAAACGTTTTTCATTGTAGTAGAGTGTCTAATTTGGAGCAGTCTATGCACCTGTAACAAATTACAGTACTATTCGTATGGTTCTGACAATGTTGGCTATACACGTTTTGTATGGTCTATTATTTTTCTATCGTTCTAGCTAATAATTATTTCTGTCATCTCTCTCCACAGTAGTTGGGGTTCTTCTACGAAAATCTTTATCTCCCAATTATTTATGCTATTGAATTTTGATTGCGTATTTCCTGTCCGAAACACAGAGCTACTTATATCTCTCGCACCATCTCACATTCAGTCGTCTCACTGTATTTTTACCTATTACGCCTAAGTACTCTGACATGTCATTTCACTGTGTTTTGAACTCGTACCTCGCACTATTTTGACAATAAATGTTTTTCTGCTGGATACTTTCCATTGATTTATGGTAGGGTTAGAATGTCCTGGTATCCAAGCGATACGATCGATGTTACCAACTTGCTAACTTTTTCGAAGAGTGCGTATGTAGATGTGAAGGCCGCGTTCAGCTTTATTCCCGTCTTTGTCCACGACGTTAAAAAGGGTCTGAATATCAATTGTCCCTTCGATTTCCATATTATGTTTCAATATGTCTTCAATTAAGTCCATAATTAGAAATCAAAAATCGGAAACAAGGGCGAGGGCTGCTATCACCGGGTGTGTGTACTGGAATTTTTTACAGCCGTAATGTAGTAGATTCAAATTCTTGTAATTGTCGACCATCGTATAAAACACCCCAAATGAATTTAATTTCGACTATGTTTGTGAATGGAGCGTCATAAATAATTCGATCCCTGCAGTGGACAAGTCGAGTGGTATATAATTTTGTCCTTGTCGGTTGATATCCTTCAGTAATTTGTAGTACTTACATAATTATTCAAACTCTACTACAGTTGTTGGTTGGTTTCCGGAGTCGATGCGTTGCATTGGCGTGCATATGTCTGGTATAATGTTGACACCTATATATTTGGCGGATCTTATTTGACTACGGAAGATCTGTTGCTTCATTGGTACTTCTAGGCGTTCAATTTTATCAGTCTGATTTTCTCGTAGGTGGAGGCGCGATTCCTTTTGAAGTTGTTACCGTTGAATGATATTGGTTTTATGGGAATAGGGTTTCGTGAATTTAATTGACATGTGCTTTATGCTACTTTCTACTTGTGAAATAATTCTTTTCTTCCTAACTGCAAAAATCGACTTGTGGAATATTTAATCCATCTAGCTTGCCTTTTTTCATTTTATGGGTATTCAGCATGGATCTAAAGTTGAGCTTATCATATTCAGTACTCATATGTCGTTGGGTCGTTGGTTAGATACGTAAGATAGCAGAGTAATCTGAATTAGGTAATAACGTAAATGGGATGTAGAACCCTTACAACATATCCATCTGGTAATCAAAGTTCAGTTGGGACGCGAATGTATACCTCACGTTCAATTTCAGTTTGGATGAATATACGCCTGGGTGATATCCCTGATGTATTATTTCATAGATGGAATATATGAATCTAGCTACAAGGAGATACATTGTAAAACATCGATGTACTGTTGTTGCATTAGATGCAATGGTAGCGGATTCGTCATCGGCGTAATTTTGGACTATCACTCTACGCCTCACATTCAAATTATCTCATGCTTTACTCGATCCTCTATAAACCTAGATACAAATATTATCTTCGTACATTTTATATCAGATTCGTACATGAGCTCAAAGGTTCTATAGTTCATCAAACTGACTACCTCATGCTTTCGTGATTCGCAAAATGCGTATTATTTCTTCGAACCCTTCTTCACGGCTACGTTTTGTCCATCATTTCTCAAGGCGCACCGCTCTTCTTCTATCGTCATCTGGAGACCGCTCTCTCACCTTTTCTTCTCCTGTACCACTTTTAGTACCTTACTTCGATCCTTCTACCAGATATAATTTCACTCATGGCTTAACACATGTGCTGCGGAATATGTACCGTACCAGTTACAGTTGTACCACTACTTTTTCAATTTCTGTAGAAATATACTTCAGTAGTCCCTCACATTTCTTGCCTGTGCTTCTAAATACTGGTACTGGTGAACCAGATGGAACATCATGCAGTGGTGATGATAAATCTATTGCTGTTATGCTTACTTGGTGGCGAAGTGTAAAAGAAATTCTTCGTTACGCATGTACTAACTCTACCGATCGTTTTTTCTCCAATCTTGTGCTATATTTCTAATTGCTTCGGGGAAGCGGTGCGTATTTCGTGAGGTGGTAATGAGCGAAATAAGAGAAGAAAGGTTCATGATACCTCCAAGTACATATTTAAATTAAAGTCGTAAAATCCCGTATGGAGACATTCAGTATCCATTACGTCCCCTTTCCCTTACACTGTATTAGTTTCTTATAGTCGATGTGTAATTAGGCATCATACTTCTACATCATACCGATTAATCCAAAAGTTTCTATTGGTGCCGCTTCTATGGTGATGTCTTCTGCTGCCACGTTATATTTAGTTTCTTTTGACACATAGGACGTTACTTGATCAGCATCCAAGTAGTAAGGTGTCCCCATATAAATTTGTATCCATTGATTAGTGATAAACTTCCATATCTCGGCTGCCATCTGCGTCTTTCGTCTGTGTTTCCGGGAATTAATGCCTACTTTCAAGAGGTGAAAGGGAGTGGATGTACACGGAAACCATTCATAAATGTTGGCCATATGAACCCTCATTGATCCATTCGTATGTTGGACATTCAAACATCGTAGTTTTTTCAGAGGCAATCACATTGTCAAAAACGGATAATATTATAAAGACTGGGCATTCAGTGTTTTGTGCTTGCGTGCAGTTGCGACAATTAATCATAAAAAATGATATGGGTCCCAATTTTAGTCTTTGCTGTCACCACTTTTTAATACAATTTTATGAAGACAGTGATTATAGTAGTGCGTGTATGACCGCCAGCAATACAAAAATATCAGAGAGGAATGCAGGAAAGCTACCAGCAATGCAATTACTGTACGCCATGAATGCCTACATTGAAGATCTGAAAGGGAGCCATTCACATTTATATGAGAGATTATAAATGTATCGTGTCCGATACATGATGTAATGGAAACGTTCACATAAATGATGCACATTAGTAAATTGGAATCAATGAGAAATGGGAGGGATTTTATAAGGATATAACTATAAGTACCCATCGACGTGGTGACAACTTGGATATGTATGGCACATGTTCAAGTTGTCAACACGGCGTTGGGCACATTGTAAAAACCCTTTCACTAGTTGAGATTACTTTTACGATAACTTGAAGAGGTGAAAGGGCTTTCATAACAATAACATTTAACGTACATCCAATGGTAAATAAATGCTTATCTAAGGAAATCTTTGCACCATTTCTCGTAAAATTTTGTCTCCCTTTCCTTTCCATGCCAAGCATTCTTGTAACTATCATAGCTTAGTTATTATTTGTTAGTTTTTTTAGTTGTTAGTTTTTGTGTTATCTAAGTGTGGAAAGGTGGGAAATCGTTTGTGATCTTGTGAAGGTTGAGAATCATAACATGTCTTCTTGGCCCTTGAGGGATCGTAAACGGTTATTTACTTTTTTATATTTAGTTGTTAGTGTTCACTGCGGGGTACTATTTGGTCGATCAGCGATTTTTTGCTGAGTGTTAAGCCATAAATGGCCGATCCATATTTTTCCGTATTCTATGACTGGATAGAGGTTTTCAAGTCGTTGAATGGAATCTGAATTGGAGCCTCGCCTATGCCGCTCTTCACGCCTCCCACTTCCCTCACTTGTCTCCCTGTAGTCGGATTAATCACGCTCTTGAGGTTGAAAGTAGAAAAATAAGCGCGGTATTGCTTTATCGACATAATGGAACGTCGGTTTGCACATATATCTATCCTAATGCCCCTAAAATTCGTTTTAGTATCTTCTGCATTGTTTTCATACGTTTCTTGATCCTTATTGTCATACCCATTTACATTCTCTGTAATTCTGTCGCAATTATTAATCATTTTACCCTTTTTTGAACATTCCTTTGGGTGTATATACGTGTTTCCTGCTGCTTTGGCCTTGAACATAACATCTGGATGGCAAGGGGAGGGACGATGATCTGGAATTGGTTCCTCCATATTTTCAATTGATGTATACCTTGGTCTTTCTGGTTCGAAGTGGAGCTGTGATCTGTAATTTGGTGTACATTACTGATTTCTGGTTATCGTTCTGACTCGGATGGTCTTTTACGTACGTACGTGGTTTGTAAATCATATCCATATAAGAAAGCCGCCTCGGAAAGTTGGGCTTCAATCTCTATGGCTTGTTACACTGATAGGTATGCAAAATCGCTATCCTCTTCGTCCCCGTCTGCCCATTGCACCTCTTCTTCTTCAACCGAAACAGTATTTTCATCCGATGGCCCTTTTGCGTTAAATATTGGGTCCAGTTCGACCGTTGTTAAGAGGGATGACGGATGATTTTCCTTGAACTTGCGAATGGCTGCAGATATTTCTTCTCTTGGATGCCTATCTTGTGCCCTGTGTTACTTCCAGCAGACAAAGCAACCGCGTACGACTCTTAACCATGACGATCTCAGACGGTTGGGGTTCCTTCGTTCAATTTTGTTCTGATTTCCCCTACCTGAGTTATATGGTCTACGGTAGAAGAGCAACACTATGAAAGTACAGCATACAATCAAACGTTGATGGCGTTGACTTGTTGAATGGATTCTTTCTTGGACGTTTGGATGTTGATTGGATGATCATGTGAAAGAATGTTGGACCGACCAAGAACCCTGTTGATGTCTTCATTCTGTCGAATAAGTTGTTAAACAGTTCGAGTATTCGGCCATCTCGGCATGCCAATGTGTGGATAGAAAGGGCTGCACGAGCAATTTGCCTGATTTTCTGCGTCCCCATTTCTGCAAGAACCCTATCACCATCAGCTCCAGCCGACTTGAATACGGAACAAGTCAATGTCTTCTTTCTTTTTCTCGACTTATCTTCAAATCTTTTTGTAATATGCGTGCATGTTGCGTCATCAGTTGGCCGAACCCACTTCAGATATCCTTGAATATGTTTGATTCAAAACTCCGTGGGAAATCGAAGAGAATGAATCGGGTGAATTAGGTTTCCGTTGACGATGATAATTCAGATGCAGAAGAGGACATATTTTTTGATGACAACTTGTTGAAGACAGAATAGGGACCAAAAATTGAAAATTGAATGGATGATGATAAAAATTGTATTGACGTGTTTGCTAGAAGTAAAGTTGAACGAAGAAGGATATATTTCGTAAGATCCCTGTTCGATGCTTCTTTAAATGTTTGAACCAAATACACGAAAAAAGGTCATATCCGAATATGCGTCAAATTACTTCTCAGTAATTGGGAAAGCAGGTGACGGAAGTGGAAGTAATGATGGATGATCGGGCTTCGTCATTGAGAAAGCAGGTGATGGAAGAGGAACAAATGATGGATAGTCGGGCGTCGTCGTTGAGGTAAGCGGAAGTCTACAACCACATAGAGGGATGTGAAAAAATAATGAAAAGATTATTTGTAATCAAAAACTTATTAAAAAATCAGAAAAGTTTCCAACTCCATATGAAGTTGAGAATTTTGCAAATTTGCGTAACGCAGACGTTCGTGGACAAATAATGTATAAATATTGCAATAGCTCACACCTGGAATTTTCGATGCGCCGGCACCAGACACCCCATCCAACTAGTACATGGAACAGGGTGTGGTTGATACTGTAACGGCATATCATGCTGTTATAATAAAACCCATAGGAATATACCGTAGTCATAAGAAGCAATAAATTATACGTTATCACAACAACCGGAAAATCGAAACGAGTGACATGTATATAACGAGTCTACTATATATTGTACGGTAATGTCAGTCAACTTTCAAAGTTACTCAACAGTCAACTAATCCGCTCTCAACTGTTCACAAACCGCGTTATCATTGTCATATTAATCAACCTATTAATCGACCAAGTTCAATTTTTTGCTTTCATCCATCACAAAAAGCGACACAACAGGCAATTCAATAAGAAATGGCAGTAAGCACAACCCGTCCATCTATAGCACCAAAAAGGCTTATGTATTGGAGTCTCAGCGTGAACGGAGAAAAAGCTTTTCATGAAACCGTTCTTCGAGCTGAGTTTGGATACGATAAGTCTGTGAGGAGTGTTGTTCCGTTCGTCACCGTTCATCTGTACTGCACAAGTTCTCAACATACGAACACGTACAACAAAAGTGGTGGAGGAGAATTGGATGTGTAACCAGTTTTAGTGGGTACTGCAGTTGTCAGAATGGTTCCGGATGGTTCTGGAGAAACTGTTGTTGGGAATTGGCAAGGAAGATGCCATGATGACAATTGGATAGGATTATTGTGGAGGATGTGCAAATAGCCAAAGATTATAGGAACTATGCATATCTTTATGTTTTGCCCAATCCGGGGCAGGACAATCCAAAGGTTCTGGGTGACATGCTTGAAAACATTGCAATCTACGCATGGGACAGTCAAGCCATGAAAGTCATTGAGATTCAAAGACACGGTGCTGACGATGATGAAGAAGACAGTCCTTTGACTCTGAAGGACTTTCGTGTCTAAAATTACCACACAATAGAGATTTGGGTCAGAGTTAATCAGGTGAGAACTGTGAAGAATGCACTACTTGACGTGAGTAAAGATCATCGTGATGAGTTCGTGAGAACGTTTCAAGATGAGCAATATCAGGTTGGATTTGGAATGATTTCGGTCACATTTGAGAAAGAGGATATCAGCCGTGGTCTATATACGAATATATCCGAATTATTATGCGATATAGTCGAGGGGAGGCCTGAATTAAAGAACGGTAAATCTGTAGTTGTGGTTGACGGTAGCCATCGTTTGGAAGTTCTCCAAATACTAAGCAGTAGGATGGATG
>JAULBU010036985.1:0-15281 GCA_032358235.1 Odonthalia washingtoniensis | reverse complement strand
TGCACTACAAGAGGTGATAGCCATTTACCACGTTCTTAGTGGCCATTTTGAATTAACACCTGCACAAGGTCACCTGATGTAACTAAGGATCTACTGTAGCCTTCTATCTCATGACGAGATTGAGCTTTTGTTTGGCAAGAAGCGTATTTCGTGTATTTACCAGGATTGTGAATATTGCTACAGGTATAATTTAATTCTCCATTAAGGGATTAGTTTAGACCTTTGCTTTCTCAAATGACAACATTATTTCGGAACAATAGTGTTCATTCAAGATCACGTAGAGCAAGAATAACCTTACTAATGTTATTCATTAGTATTGGCACCGGGTCCAGCATGTCTCAATCGTATGAAAATTGAGCAAATGACACAATGATTTGATTCTAAGGTACTTTGCTGGAGCTTTCGAGATGGTACTGGACGGAAAATAGTACCATGTGAGTCCAGGTAGTCAAGAAACTCACTTTTTTCCAATGCTTGATCATCTCGGATAGCGAAAGGTGGCCAGAATTGGGCAATCCATGCTGTTTCGAATGCTACTTATGCTGAAAAACTACATTGAGATGTCGATTTAAGGAATTAAGTGCTACTTTTCTAGATGGTGGTGGTGTACAAGATGCAATCCAGAAAGGGAATTTTCTTATAGTTTCACCAGTATATCGCTGTACATCAAAAGACCACATATTATTACGTTGTAATAATGACCGAATGATCGAATACGTGGAATGTCCTCCCGTATGGCGATTGCCTCTATTGATGATGGGTTTGGTTTGCTTCCATGATGACATAATATCTTCATTTATCGATATGGCTTCAGTATGGCCACTTAAAACTGAAGGAGGTGATACTGCGGATCGGAATTTATGAATAGAGATAAATGAATGTAGTCAGTTGTCTTTCATCGCGATGGAGTCGTGGAAGACATTTACATGAGGCATTATTATCTTGTTACCAGAGTAATGTAGAACGTCACTTGCACGAGTGACGTTGCGTCCGACGACCCATTAAGATGACCTCTAAACTACCAGATGACGACTCAGAACTGTATTTTGATTACCTCAGATGGCAGATAGATGAATACTGCCCGATATTTGTCACCTGGCACTCTCATGAGTGCCAGTACCAAATTTCCACTACTCATAGGACGCAAGTGATGATGGTTCTGGATTCAGCTGGACTAAGGACGATCTGATGATGGAGAAGAATCAAATCTATCATGCAGATGGCATTGAACTGCGGAAGTCATGATCGGATGACAAAGCGGTCAGAAAATTGCCCAACGGTGCAGCGTGCCGATCAACGCGAAGGTACTTGACTGTGTGTCCTGACTGGTCACCCGCTGCTCGCTGCAGCGGCCGACGGTCGCATTTTATTATGAAATAGGGCTTTTGTAAGCATTGCTTACAGAAGCAAGAACTATAAATTTGTAAAGAAAAGTAAACAATTAGCGCGTCGTATCAGTGCGGCCTAGTTGGTTACGGCCAATCGTGCTGATGGTAGAGCCGCGAGTTTCATCCTTGTTGGCGACACTGACGGAACTTGAGCGGGAAATGTCCCCCGATGCGGGGGCATTCCTTGCTTGATATGAAATTACTGTAGGCCGCCACTGTAAGCAAATATAAAGAATCTAAAATGATGATTTTATCCACTGAACAGTGCTCCATTGTCAACAAGAGACCCCGGAAAGGATGGAACCATGCCACCCTATTGGTTCAGTGTCTTTCACGGAATATAGTTTTTCCCGGAAACACAATTTTTGTGTTTCCCGTGTTATCCAACAATCAATTAGCAGCACATCTCCGTCACACCGAAATCGAGGCATTCCTTTTGTACCGTGCGAACCAGTACCGCGATTGCCTTCAAATTTTCTGTGCAGTTACAACATGTCATCACCGTTCTTCACATAGATGTTATTTTAAAATCGGCCGAGGTCACCCCCGGTAGAGGTAATAGATTTTGTGCCACTCACATGCTACTTGCCCAGTACAGCATCAGATAAATAAAAAAATTAAATAAAAATGCTCGAAATGCACCGGTTTTTTTCTGGAATATGTAGAAACTTTATGAAAGCAGCCAATGAGAACAGCGGTAGAAAAAATGAAAGAGTTCGATCGAAAAGGAGAATAGAACTTGCGAGACGTGTCTGGAGGTAGGCATACCTGGAAGGGAATAGTTGTGCTGCGATGAAAATGTACATGTGTAGGAACATGACACCCTACATTGTTGGGTCCGATGGGTGATGTACAGTAACAGTAATTTTGCCTATGGGATTGCGCCATATTGGAATTCCGAACATCTGAATAGTCACAACTGTACATCTTGTTTACCAGTTTACACACTTTTCTCTAGTTTTCTGTCAACAACTTTTTCTCATTCGGTATCCCTTTCTTTTTCCATTTCTTTCATTGGCTGCTTTACTTATTTTCTTTTATTTTTTTGAGAGTATATGAAGTGCTGAGTTTTCATTTGAGTTTTATTAAATTGTTCAACGCCGAACTCAACACCTCATGTAAACTTTCTTACGCTTTCATAAAATATATGTGTCAACAATTTCTTTATTAACCAGTGCCGGGTGCTGAGTTTGAAACTCAGATAATACCAGTTCTGCACCCTAACTAGAGATGCTCTTAGTGCTTAAAATTATTTTGGCCCTCTTTAAATAAAAAATAAATAAAAAATTTATTTATTTCCGCGAAAACTTATTCCCGATACTATCTCGACTAAAAAATAATTTTTCTAATAATCCTCAACGTATGCACCACTAGTTGAGAAGATACTAGTCAACTAAATCTGTAAGTTTATACTATAAGCTTCGATACACATCATTAAAAATAGAAAATCCCTTGCTGTTGCACGAATTCCAACGGATCACATGTATTTAATCTTTGTAAGAGGTATTTTCAATCATGTAATGTACTTCAGCAATACCCCAAAGATGGTCATTCACATGGAGAAACATTTGGGCTTCAAAGTTAGTTGGCAATAGTCCCTTACGGCGATCATTGAGAGCATGACCTTTCAAATTGAACTGTTCAATTGAATGGGTCCATGGTACTAGCGGACGGCGCTGAATTATACTCGCAGCTGTAATATTTTCTGTACATAATAGTACTGTATATGTTATTGTACGGACATGAAATTTAACGTACAGATTATTCAAATAAATGTGAATTAAGTTGGATACTTACAATTTAATTAATTATAGTCCACCAACTTTCATCTCAGAAAATTATTCAGAAACAATAAAAAAATGTCGAAAATATAATAAAAAAATAAAAAAATAATTTATTTTTTCTCAAAATATTATTTTTTAGAAATATTATGAAAAAATAAATTATTTTCGACATTTATTTAAAGTATTCTTTAAATTCTTTAATTTTGATAGGCTCTGTTTCTAAGAGCATCTCTAGTTAGGTGTTGAGTTTGAGTTATTGAGTTTCGAACTCAACAGCTGGCACCGGTTAATAAAGTACTTTTCAACGGATATTTTTACCCCAAAGAATACAGTAAGTTGTTGAGTTTGCTGTTAAGTTTTCTGAAAAACTCACCATCAAACTCAACGTCAAAATTATGTATGCCATGAAAGAAATAAGTGAAATACACTATGAAAGTAAACGAACAATGAAAAAAATTGGCGAAAACTTAAAAAGCTATGATTCTATCGATGTTGACAGAAAACCTGGAAAAATGAGTGACAAAAGTAAACAGAAAGTACAGTAAAGTACTGCTACACTGTAATATGCAGTATTGTACTGTCAAGTAACAGAGTTACAAGAAAGAAATGTGTAAGTAGAGGGGAAATGAAACGAGTATACACACCAAAGCATTACGGGGATATATTGTTTTACACTGATCAACAGGTCATCCTATGCGTGTTGTATCGGTGAAGAATTGTGAGAAAATCAATTTTGTAATTTCTGTCAACAACAACAATGAAATTTGCGTATAACTAACTGTTTCTGTTTCATATATGTGCGTAACGCAGTGATGAAAGTTACTTACCAAAATGTAGTCCATACCTGTTTTAATGAGTGGACATGTACGGACAGGATATGTACGAGTCGAACCGTCCTCTTGTGCGGTTTGAAAGTAGACAAGAAATAATACCAGAAATGGAAGGACAAGAAAAAACGAAGCGGAAGCAGGGATAAAGAAGCACATAAAGTAAGCAGCAAACAGAACATACTATCAGTTAGTGAATTTATGAAAATACGAGAAGAAAAACTTAAAATGCAAAGAAAGAAAAACGAAAAAACAGTGATAAATGGCAATAACAACTGGGAAGAAACAGATATACTGAATGACAGGATAGAAGAGAATGCAATGTATAACGGAGGAAAGGGATGGAAAAACGAAGCCCAGA
This sequence comes from Odonthalia washingtoniensis, assembly GCA_032358235.1. Classification (NCBI taxonomy): domain Eukaryota; phylum Rhodophyta; class Florideophyceae; order Ceramiales; family Rhodomelaceae; genus Odonthalia; species Odonthalia washingtoniensis. The sequence goes on along the minus strand of JAULBU010036985.1, from coordinate 10,921 downwards.
TTATTGACGATGAAAACGATGGAGAAAATCGATGTCAATTGCTATTGCAAAGAACAACTAATGAATGTCAAGAAAAGAACTTTAAAGATTTATATTGTAGCAACAACGGTAAGAACACATCAATATTCAATGAGAAAGACCACAAAAAATAATAATACAACGCACAGAAGGGAGGAAACAAAAGAAAAAGAATCTGTACAGGAACGCAAAAGTTATGAAGTACGAGATGGTTGTAATAAAGATATTAATAAAACAAGTGAAATAAACAAACATAACAAATATGTTAGTAGCTGGGAAACAAATACCATTATACCTGTCATAGGTCGCATAGTAAGTAATGAAAAAGGTAGAGACATAGAGAAACGGGGTGTACATGACGAAAAGGAAGATTGTAAAGACGAACGAAGCGATTTCAAAGAATGTGAATCTGATAATATATTTAAGGAAGGCCGAAACGTGTACAACGGGGATAAATTCAATAATAAAGAAATAGATGTCATAACCAAGGGCAGACCCATAGTTGAAAAGGTAGCAGATTTAAGGGATGAAAGCAATGATTCGAAAACAAATAGAATAAATAATATTGACCAATATGACAGAAAACAGAAACAATGGAACGGATCGAAAGAATATTTGCACTGTCTGGAAAGTTCCCCATGTTCTAAATCAATGGGAAGGATGAATATAGAACACGAAGAACGAAAAATTTATTTTAGGAAAAGCAATGAAGACTTGTTTAGAAGAACAAAAAGAAACATATATAGACAACATCACCTATGAAATATGCAGGTGATGGAAAAATTGATGCAAGGGGAAGCAAAGAGGCGACATATGAACGATATAAAGTGATATGCCGAAGAGACAAGGCACAAAATGAAGAAGAAATAACAATAAATATGGGTGAAAATAGTGAAGAAAATTAAATTGGAAGTGTTTATGATAATAGATATATTTCAACATCAGTAAATGGAGAAGACGAGGACAATGAGAATAATATAACGCCGACAATGAAAATTGGGCGTGGACGTCTAAAAGGATAGAAGACGTGAAAGAAGAATAAGGCAAGTGAAGACAAAAGAAATGGACCGCAGTGGAGCAATGTTGAAGTATTGATATTAGCTAGCGAATGGGTTTCGCAAACCAAGAAGCTGGTTAAAACGAAGCAATCACTATGGGATGGAATAGAAACTTGATGCAAGGAGGAATACGGTTTAACACGTGGTAAAGAATCAATGCGAAGCAAGTGGCCCATAGTTAGAAGAGATTGCCAACTATGGAAGATGTGCTATCGCATGGTTCTGCGTATGAATCGCACTGGTAATGAACAACAAAACGGGTTATTTAAATTGATTTATTCGGTATATCAGAGTGGAAGAAGAATAGAAAAGGAGAGCAATCTAGGAATTGGTACTACATTTAAATATATAGATACAGAAGAATATCTATCGCACATTCCTAAGTTTGGGGAAGTAGACGGAAACGGTTGAGTGAAAATAGATAGAAATGAAAAATACATTCCAGAAGTAGAACGTAGCAGTGATGTACAAGAGACAACCTCATATGCCACAACGCAACGAGCTCGGAACAGAAGTAATGATGGAAGGAACGTTAAACATTGTAATGATCGTGAACGAAACAGTACTGAAACATATGACAGCGAAGGAGAAGGTCGGCAAACGTCTTCAATTATACAAGATGTAGGACGTAATTATAGAAAGTAAATGAAGACAATGAAAGAAGCAAAAAGATGAATTCAGAAAGTAGACCAATTGGAATAAAACATTGAAACCGAAACATAACGAATATAATATAGTAAACAGAAATAACAAATCCATTGATGAAATTAAATCTGCCATGGACGAGTCTAACAGAATTATGAAGAAAGTTAGTAAAGAAAAGCGGCGTACTGGTAAGGCGGAGAGACTCTACATCAGTTTCTCCATACATCCGAAAGTGTCTCCTGCATATAAATAACTTATTAAAAGATAACAGACTTGAACGATCAGTCTAACTCAGGTGAACAGTGAGTATGAACATCTTATATCGGTATAATAAGTTAACATTGCTAATTGCATATGTACGAAAGTGTTTTAAAAAGGTGGACATGTGATAGGTTAGGTAAGTGCAGAAATAAGAGATATTAAAATTAAAGTTATGACTAACTATAGATTATCAACAAACTTGTGACCATTATCACAAATGACTGCGAAATGTAACAACAAATTACGGAGAAGTTGATATCATCGATGAAATATTGTGACAATATTGACAATATTGACAAAATAGTTGAAGTAAGTATTGTAAAAACTATGTATATTAAGAAATATAAAGTAGAAGGACTATTCAGTAACGTGGTTAGTTAACTAACCAAATCACATTTTTGTACTGGAAACAGAAAATAGACCCAACTATAAAGTTCAATACGAATCAATCATCTTCCCTCAACAGTAAAGATATGGACAGAAGTCGGCATAAGCAGTGTTCCTCGGACCTTGTGATGAGTATGCGAGAAACAATCCACGAATACGTGGTAAAGTAGTACATAATAAATATGTAGAAGATGTGAAAAGGGTGATGGTGAAAGAATTCGAAAGCTGCGGTTGGGGTGTTTTTATTGGAAAAGATTTTTTCAGAAGCAACTTAATACTCGAATATACTGGAAAGATTTTAAATAGAGAAGAGAGTGATGGTAGTGAAGAAGCATATAAAGAAGAAGGAGGAAGAGCTGATTACTTGGTGGAGTTGCTATATGATAAAATATATCTTTTGATGGTGTTAGTAAACAGTAAAATGAATGTAAATATGTCAATCACAGCTGCAGACGGAATTGTGAAATGGTTAGGAAGACATATGAAGAAGAATGAAAAATATTATGTATATCTGCTTTCTTATATTCTATAGAAGAAATCAAGAAAGGTGCTGAGCTCACATTTGACTACAACTGGAAAATATCAGAATACGAAACTTTGACTATATGTGAATGTGGTTCTATATGTTGTCGAGGTATTATTGAAACTTATTTCGAGTCCTGATGTCGGAAATAATAAAACAGTTGTGTTTTTAGCTTAGTATATATTTATGCCATGACTTTTTGGTTTATTATATAGGTATGCACTGAATATTATCATTATAATAATTGTGTAATATACTTGTATAATAATAGCATTACGGTAAGGAATGGAAAACAAATTATCAGTGAATAAAGGATGACGGTTCTGAGAATTTAAATAGGGATATGATTGTGGAATGTAGAAGTGCAATGTTCTTTGTATAATTTAGGATTAATCATGGCTAAAATAATATAAGCAATGTGTCACATTGAAAGATTAGATATTTCTTATGTCCATGTTGACATACATTTCCAACATACATTTATGGTATTATATGGTCAAAATATGTTCGAATAATAAGCACGGACAACATCTTCTATAGAAAAATCGTTCTGATAACAGTGAGAAATTGTTATTATTTTGTATGCGCATACTTTCCAATATAAATTAATAAAAAATGATGCTCATTTGTGTTACTTAAAAAAGAAAATGTTGGTCAAATTATAATAAGAAAAGGCGCATTGGCTGCGTTCAAACATAATTTCAACAACATAATATAAGTTATATGTAAGTGATGGAATAGTAATCAGTTGGTATGCACTCTATGATTTGGGCAACGTAGCCAATATGCTGCATATAGTATCCTGACCATTAAATAATAATTAATGAAAAAGGTTAGGGAACGATATATATCCTGTAATAAAAATGTTATAGGTACAATATTACGGTATGAAAACGTTATCATTATTAATGCTGTAACAAGCAAATGACAAAGAACGTAAACAATTACAATATTATTAGAAACATTATGTCTTGAAATAATAACAAATGTATATATATATATCAGTCTGTATGTATAGGCATAAATTAACATGTTCTGTATTATCACGATGAACCTAATAACCATCGTATGATCAAGTAAACTATGTTTAGCAAAAAGTAAAAGTATAACGCGTACAGATGTTTACATATGTATGGTTTACCACATTAAATGGTAATAAACTCAGTAATATGTACAATAGATGTTATGGTCAATTTTGCGATAATTGTTCTAGTTATTGTCAAAATTTGAGTTATGACACCTTTCCCATGCATGACAATTTCGACGTGTGGTGATGTTTCGAGTTGCATGACAATGAACACATACATATTGGAGTATATCTTTGAGTAGTGTGAACACATAGATTATATGTAATACTGTTGGATAATGTTATTACTTAACCTGGCCTATAATAGTTTTAATTTCAGATGTATGATAAGGTGAACTTGATGAAAAGTTATAAAAATTGTTTTTAAAAAATTATATTATTTCATTGTTCTTTATGTTGTTATTTCAAATATAAAATTTGCATCAATTATTATTTTTTCATGTAAAATATTATTTTTTACATTTTTCTTGAGCTTCTTCTTCTACATATAACAATTATATATGTTATAAAAATTTCAATTTGTAGCAGAATACATTTTTCACTCAATGTAATACATAATGTTATTATAAACCCTTCTGACATGCGTAAAGCTACATCAACAGTTGCTCTTCTAAGACAAGTTTTTAACTTCTTACTGGTAAGTAACATCATACGAAATCTGTATTGGCTTGCTATTTATGCGTATATAGTTTTCACATCGGTACTATACTGAATTACTTCCAAAATCGTAGTAATGATATGTATATTCGAAGTAATGATATCACTTTGATGCAATAGATTGTAATTATATTACTTTTATGCGTACTGACTAGTTTTACTTTGCTTTCTGAACTGCAATCAACATTGTTTTGTCTGAATAATCGGATCAATTTTCACATGTTGTTTACATTGTTGTTGAAGCAGGTAAGGAAACGCAATGGGGTGGGAACGGTAGAAATGACCACAAATATAATAAGTAAAGAAATAAGGATAGTGCGACGAGTGTTATGCGCACTTACCACCATATTACTTGTGTTGATTGGGCCAACGATTAAGTGATTACATACTAACGTCAATAAGCCAGCTCTGATTATATGGTATAAGGTCGAATACGACTATAACAACAACATTTATTGCTACGTGAACATAACTGTCCATTACCTCATATACAGTAGATATTTTCAAATCAACGAAACATAGTTAATCCGCATATATTGCGTCTAAGAGAAAAGTAGACTGCATATATATGGTGCGCAATATTGTAGTAATTATTTACTTCTTAGCAATTTACATTATGATTGTAAATATAATATCTTCATGAATGTGTACCACTTGGATATATTTAACTTCAAGATAGTATGTTTAGTGTAACACACATTTTAAAGACTTTATGCCCATTATGTGGGAGGTACATGTATAATTTTGTTTCTAAGATTTGTTATTAGGAGAAAAAGTCTGCAATATATGACGATTGTTGCCAATTTTGTAGCATTTTTTGTGTAAAATCTACTAACTTGTCTCCGTTTGTTTTCCGTATTCAACTTTTTTCAATATCTCATTATTCCTTCGTACACTATCTTCGCTAATATTTTCCCACCGCCTCTCAACAATTTCTGCTTACTTCAACCACCAATTTTGAGTTCTTCACATCGTGTATAGTGCATATCTAAGTTTTTTATTACCGTAATTCAAGCAATTGTTTCTGCAATTGAATGACTTCCACTTATGGAGTGATAATCACCATAACACATTCAATTTGATTGATTTTATCATCTCTTTTTATTTTATAATGTGTGTTTGTGTAACATTGACAAATCTGCATACCTCTTTGTGCATCCAGTGGTGGTACAGATATTATTTGCTACTGCACCCGTTGCATTTCCCCATTATGTGCTAAAAGATCCTAATGTAAACGAAAGTGCTCATCGCGGGCCGTTAGTTTCAAATCCCGTATCATGTACCGCTCCGGCTCTTCTTCCGTGTCATCCGTTACCCAGTTTCCCGGTTTAAATACATTAAAATGCATCTCTTCCGCTGATTCTTCCATTAGTTCCATTTCCATTTCCTTTTCCATTATTATTTTATTATCATTTGATGTAATGATATCTAGCTCACCATGGCTTATTTGTTCTGCTCGCATTATTATATTGTCAAATATTACACACGTATTTGAAATACGTATTGTTTCGTATAATTCCCATTTCCTGATTTCCCCGCTTATTACTTCAAATCTACTCTGTAGAACACCAAATAATCTTTCAATATCTTTTCTTACACCTTATTGTGTGAATGAGTAATTATTCCCCACTTTGTTTGTAGTTTTCGGCATCGGTAGTGCAAATATTGGTCATCTCAGATATATTACATCACCCAGAAAATATAGCATGTGATGTACTTCTCTATGTTCTCCTATTTTATATCCATCTTACACTGCCATTGAAAATTCTTCCGACAACACACCTTTAAAACGTGGTGATCTCACAAGAACGTTTAGGTAGTTATTCGTTCTTGGGCGTCCAGAAAACCATGACCAACAGTATAGATCATGGTCACAAAAAGCTTCGCACTGAACGGTCGCCATCTTGGAAACCCTACTATTTTGATATTGTCCTTTCTTAGTTCCTGGACAGTTTTTTCATGTGGAATGCATGCAGTCAACTGCATCTATACATCCAGGAAAACCTGTGCCGTTATACTTTCGTCCAATTGTTTTTATCTCTTTACACGTTGGAAATCTGTTGTAAAATCTGTTTCTATACATTTTTATTATATCTTTGCAAAATTGTCTGAAATATGTACAACAGATTCTTCAGACATTGACACAGATTCGTCGAGACTATCGGTTGAATTACCTGAACTTAATATTCTTAAGCAGGATAATACCTTCATGTCAATTGGAATGCATCGGTGTCCAACTCCGTTTACTCTTTGTTTCCAAAAATGATACCTGTGGCGAAGTAAGTCATCCTTGATATGACTCTTCAATACTTTCGGTATTGAAAATATTCTCTGAAATAGGATATCAGGAAATGTCGGATTTATATCCACGTATTCCCTTCTCCGCGATGACGCTTGCATTCTTAAGTTCTTACGTCCCTCTAATCTTCCAGCTCGTTATTTCTTTTTGTAACTACCATTATCATTAATCTCTTCTAACATTCCTGCTAATGATGTATATTGAAGTTGCTGTATACTTAGACAGAACATACGAATACGTTCCAAGTTGACATATTCTATACCAATACCGAAGTAATCATTCCAGACGTGCTTTACCGATTTGTGTCCTCTTCTCTTCAAGTAGTAACTGAATAACTTCAGTTGATCGCAGTTATTGAAAGGCGTCATTTACAGACGCACAATAAATTTTCTCATTCTCACTGCACCTCTCATATATAAATGATTCATGAACAAGTTTTCTAAATTAATACGGTCAGATTTATCCATGAGTGCCGTTTTGTCACTTTTGAAATTGTTTCTTTCCGTATCCCGTATATTCAGTTTTTTTTCCTCCTTTCGTCATTACTTTCATCGTTCTACATCTCTACGCTCTTACTTCTTTCATCATGAAGTACGTTTTCATCACTTGAACGTTCCTTTTCATTTCCTTCACAGCAATGAATTTCCGTATATTGTTCAATTCTCAACATTATATTATGCAGAATAATAACTGTTTTCTCTGTATATTTATGACAATTACGTCCATCTATTATTCTAAACCTTTTCTGCAAGCATCGAAAGAATATCCCCACTTTCTTTCTTATAAGGAACATGCCCTCTTCAAAAGGCCTTTCCTCACAATCATTTTTCTTTCCACGGGACTCAATGAATATTGGCCAACAAGGATAGTTGCCTTAGACATTAAAATAAAGAAATTTACGTATCGTATCTGATAGTTTAATGCAGTAATCGGAATGATGTTCTAGAGACAATATACCACTGAATACATCTTTTAAAATAGGGGAATAACTGAGAGCATTATTCTTTCCAGAATTATTCATATCTATGTTTTCCCATGACCAGCAGTAACCTTCCAAATCCATCCAAACCTCTTATGCGCTTCCTTTCCTTTCCACTACACACTCTTCGCTAATTTCACTTGTTTTATACCTTCCACCACATTTTGTATTCCCAATTATAACACTTTCCAGAAACCCAACACACCCTGTAAATCCTCCAATTGAAAATTGCTTCTCAATACAGTCCATGTCTACTCTCTTTGGCCTTCTCTTCAAGAAATATGTCCTGTATTCATTTTAAATAAATGAACAGAACCATTCCACCAACCTACGTACATTACTAGCATCAATAATTGTTTTGCCTATACAGATCGTTTGGTATTTACCAGTATGTAAGCTCCGAAGTACAATTTTCATTATGTTATCAATTTTAATACTGCAACCACCTGGTAGAACATGATATGACTCACATAGTGATGGTTTCCTGCGGTTCCCGTCCTTCCGTAATTTATTATACAAAGTTTTACATATATTATATCTTTTTTTGAACACTGCATCATTGAATTATTCATTAATACAACTTGCATCACTCTCGTCATCTCATTTTTCGTTAGATGCTATCTGTTTTTCTATGATATTACGATTTTCCATATCAATTTCTTCATTCTCATCTGATTCTAATAATTTTTAATTTCTGTCATTGCGTGTTCTTGCTCTTTGTTGATAAGCTTTTGTTTTTCGTGTAAAGTTAATACAACTTTCATTAGCTGCACTTACCGTTCAAGTTTCTTGTTTTTCTCGTAATAAAACATTCGTCATTTCGAATATGTTATATTTTCCGACTTTACATTTGTTCCTTTCTTGCCCGTCATTTTCGCGTTTACCGTATATACAAATGCTTCCTTTCGAATTTATATTTCAATTGACTATTAGACATCATATTCGTCTGACAATTTTTTTGCTGCGTCAGTTCGTTTTCAATAGTTTTTCTTTTCCCATTGTAATTCAATGAACCGATAAATTACCACCACTTTCCAACTTTTTTTTACAGTTCACTGCATTGCGAATATTATTCGCGCTTTATTTTGAAGCTTTTCTGTCACAACCGTCCTTCTCACATAGTCTCTTTCCAAAATTAATTACGATTCAAAATCTTACACGAATACCACGTCAGCCCATTTACGTGTACATTTATTTTCTGTTTCTATGTACATATCAAACAGCAATGTTTCCCTGTTTTATATTGCGACAAACACATTTACATTTTCTGCGCCGTCCCCACCTTTATAGACACTTTACAATTGACATAAATTTGTCACTGAGTGGTGTCCCACTTTTGATATGTACAGTTTCGAGTTTTGCACAACTGCATTTGACAAGTTTTTAAATTACTAATTGACAAAAAACCCATTTTCAGTATGTTTGTATACCTGTTTCAGACTACTGTATGCACCTATGTTTACTTCGGAAATTAATTAAAAACAAAAACTCAACGCCTCCTAACTAGAGATGCTCTAACAAATAAATATTAAAAATAAATTTATTTTTGATAGGTTGCGGTAGTCATGGTTTTGTAAGAAACAGTCACAAATACGAACAGAAAATGATAGAAACGTGCAATAAAAAATTTCACTGGACATATGTGGGAAAATGTAACTTTTTTAATTTAACTGTAGTATCTGACTGTAACATGAATATCTATCTGGTTACCACGTATTCGAAATAGAATGGAACGGGGATTATTATGTGAGTGGTGGCCGAAAACAAAAAATGTTGTGATAGACTGCCCACGCAACTATCTGTGTGAAATGATAACTAGTGCGGCCGTGGCTTCAAAAAATCACACACATGAAATAACGACACCAAACATTACAAAAAAATTTGTAATAATAACAACGAACGAACTAACGAAGATTATCAACGGATAGGAAAATCCATAACACTTTGAACATGTTCACCATTTTAAAAATTGAAATTTTTATAATTTATTTCGTCATATAGTATGGAGGACCAATTTTATAATTTGCAAATTATTACGTTTCAATTCATGCCTACAAAAAACGCCGGCGAGCCATGTCGCACCATTCACGTTACAACACGAATTTGTCAAATGGCATCAACTCGCAATAACTCTAACATCAATATACCCATGGAAACTACTAACCCGTTAATGACTGTTAAAAACAATGGGAATGTTGTCGATGTCGATGTCGATGTCGATGTCGATGTAACTAATGTTATCGAAAGTGAACAGGTATGGAAAACCTCTTGCTAATCACGAGCATTAGACTTATTTTCAAAAGGGAGAATAACCTGTTTCACATTTTGCAAGATTCCGCACAGGATAACAACATTCAAGAAATTACTTAATGTACCTTTCATAACCAGAAAAGCTTCAATAAAAGCTATGGATGCATGTGTGCGGAAAATATCGGAAACTATTTTACCACAGGATAGTGAAGCTTTGTACGCTAAATATATGAAAGAAAAACAAGTATAAACAACAATTTGGTTAATGGAATCGTGCGTGTTTTACAAAAAGTTAGAAAGGGAAGTGTAGAAAAATGTATTCTACGGGTATGCCTTTTTGCACATCTACCTGCTGCTAATGTTTTTCAATTATTACAGGAAGATGTTTCACTTTTCATAGATGAAGCGGAAATAGTTAATGAAGGGTATGATTTTTGTAACCTAGACTTTTCCAATGACAAGGACAATATGGATGTTGAAAGTGGTAACAACGGAAATGAAAATGAAGAAAATCCTGGTGGAAATATATAGAAAAGGAAGGTAGACAATGTAATGAAAAGGAAGCGAGAACAAGTGCGTAGGTGAAAAGTGGTGCATTTCACTATGCACGAAAGAAAGCCATGTATGATCGGTTAGTACTTGTCAATATTGGTACATTAATATGTAACCCTAATGGAAGGAAAAACTTTACGGAAACAGAAGTGAGATGTATGTTAAACTTTGTATTAAGGTGTGATAACATACAAATGTTGTCATG
>JAULBU010036974.1:0-15286 GCA_032358235.1 Odonthalia washingtoniensis | reverse complement strand
GGCGGTAGGTGGATCATACAGGGCATGACGGACAGTGAATTACTGTATCCTGTACAGTAATTATCCCATCGTCAAAAGAGATACGTGGTATGGAGATCAAACACGTGGCATGGAGATTAATTTCCCTGTCTCGCGAGTGACGTGGCGAACCATGACAGGAACGTGACCAATTGGTCACGCTTCGTGACAAAAAGTAATAATGAGCACCGAGGCCAATCGAACTGGTAATGCCCTTTGCACCACAGTTACATCCATTCCTCCTACTAATCACTCCCATTCTCTCCGATAGCAAACTATTTTAGTACATGGTATATAATTTTTACTAATATAATTAAATACGTTCATTACTTAACATCATTTTTTTAATTAACTTAGTAAACGATATAAATGAAAAAACAATATATTCAATATTAATAATGATATCATTACTATTTCAAAACTTATCATGGTGAAAGTATACTTTCGCCGCAGTTCGTAAACTTTACACATTGAAGACAGTTACCAACGTGACTTTATTCTATTGGTCCTGAGTGATAAAAACAGTGCTTAGTTCACAATAGAAATGAAAATTAAAACGACGCACAATTATTCCCGGAACCGGACCAGTTATTTTTTCACCATATTTTATTTCTATATTTACATTGCTTTAATAGCACTATTTTAAATGCTACGTAGCATTGAACGGATTGCTGAGATAATCAACAACACATTTATTTCTACACAGCATTAAAAATGGTGCTATACACCTTTTTTCCATGCAGTGGACCTAGGAAGAATTTTAAAGTTAAAGGGCCATGGCGCAATATATCGGAGTATGTTCCAGAACCGACGTTTATGCTGCCATTCAACTCCTCGCATCTAGGACGGCCCCAACAACACCTGACGAGATGACAAGACTTAACAAGGCAATGAAAATACTACTGAATACATCATAAGTTGGCTTAACCCACGTCAAACTGGATATGGAATCAATCCGGATGGTTCTTATCAGTGACGCTGCGTTTGGAAACGCCAGAGGACACACAAGACGATTAGGATACGTCATCCTTCTCTCTGATAAATTCAATAAGGTAAATCTAGTACATTATGCATCCAACAGATTCAAAAGGGTCACTCGTTCGGTACTAACAGCAGATGTCCATGCTCTTGTCTTGGCGTTCGACACGGAATACGTCATACGTGACATGCTACATGAGATTCTAAACCTCAAACTGGCCATCGACGCTTATATAATTCGAAACCATTATTTAACGTAGCAGCAAAAGACGGAGGAACAAACGAGAAAAAACTGGACATCGCTATTTATGTACTGAAAGAATCCTACGAAAAGGGTGAAATGAACCAGCTGAACTGGATACCTGGCCACCATAATCCAGAAGGCGTCCTAAAAAATCCATATTGACTGATACAAATACGATTTGGGAAATGATGCAGAACAACATACTTAACATACAACCATTAGGATGGGAAACGACGTCAACACTCAAACGAAAAAGCATGGAGTTATAATTTTACATTTAAAAACACATGTGTGTATCGACATATAAAGGAAGGTCCATGGCATGGAAGACGAAGGGCATAGAATAAGATTAATACTAAGGGATGAGAATGGTATTTACCACAGAAAAATCAGTTAGGCAGAGGGAGGATGACGTCAGTAGTGATATTAACTGCAGTATAAAGGACACGTGTATCTTCCATAATCCTAATTAGAACATATCACTATGTACGATTGATACATACAATAGGCGCAAACACGTGTAAAAGACGACGATTTCAAAGGGTATACAAAGGAGAAGACCATAGACGATGGAGGAGAAAAATAAACAAAGTAACGATCGAATAATAAATATCCAACTGAACAAAACTTGCTGTATCCTTCTCCGTGAGGCACAGATCTGATAACTATATCATCAGAATAAATTATGGATGGTGATCAATTTGAAGAATGGCAGTCTAACCATGGAAATAGACAAACCTACCGCGATACCAGGATAGATGGCGACGAGTATTTTACGTACCCAACTGCATGCCTTGATTCCGCACGTCGACTACAATAGTATCTGAAGGAAAGACAGGGTGTCCCAAAGGAACGACTCATCGACAAACATAGTGACTTTATGCAATAAAGGAGGGATTCGATAACTGACAAACACGAGAAGAAAAAGAAGAGAGCAGAGTTAACAAGTTAATAACGAGGAGAGGAACCAATGCTAGCCAAAGACGGGAAAGAACAACTCCCATAAGAGTATCATCAACAGTCATGTTTATGCACCCCCTCTTGAGTTGCGGTTATGGGAGACGGACTTTCACCGATTCTTTTTCCAATTTCCTGTTTAGGTTATCCTCTCCTCGTCGCAAACAAACGTTCTCACCTGTTTCTCCACAGTTGAATGGTGCAGATAAGGAGGTTCGGTGTGTCGTGGAGTAAACGAGCGTTAGGATAGGAATATCTACTGTATATGAGAGTTATAAAGTTGGCGAGAGAAAGAGTTCAGACGGTTAGAGCGAGTAGAAGGACGGTGACGGGGAGACAGGTAACGAGAGACAGTATCAATGACAAACTAGTCGACTGCAGTTAGAGGGTCACGGATGGAGACGAGCGCAAGGTTGGAACTATATAACCTGGATAACTTCGACACTTTTTGATTCGACTGCGCACCGACGGTAACGATCTAAACGATTAGTTTATGATTGTAGATACGTAAATTGAAGAGAGAGAAAAATAGAAGTATGGAATGGTGCTGATGGTATTTATTGTACGGATATGAAATGCCAAAAGCGGATATAGGAGACAGAATATCATTGTCGTAAAAGACAGAAGATGTGGGGCACATTGTAAAGTATACCATTCTATATATTGTGCGCTATATGATGAAGGTTTATACCTAAGGATAGGTGTCATATTACGTGTCCCAGATAGTGAGTGTAGCGCTTCTTTCTTCTTCCTACCGATTCAACGAAAGGATATTCATCTATATCTTCTATATAATTCAAGAAGACTAAACATGCGGTTCTCGACGCCATAGATGAGGGAACTCATTTTAGTGCAGAAGTAAAACTGAAGAAGATGTACATAATAACGGTTCGGCATTCCCTCATTAAGGGTTGGACGTGTATCTACACAGGGCGCTCCAATTGAATCATTGTAGAACAAGGATCCAACTTCGGGGAACCATTCATACGACTCGCTGCATTAGATGTAATTAACGTACAAAAAACGGACATCGAAGCCCACAACGGTCTATCTACCTGCGAGCGATGTCATGAAGCTATCCGTACGGTAGTTCGAAAGGTCATGATAGATAAGCCAAGGTGTAACTTCGAGTATATTTTAGCTCTGGCAGTTAAATCCATGAATGATACGGTCGGTCCCGATGGCCTTCTCCACTCCTCCTTACTCTTTGGAGAGTATCCTAGGATGGAGATGCCTTCGGAATTTGGTCACAGACTCATAACTGATGAACGTGGTGGAATAGTAATGTAAATACGGCATGAACTGTGACACCACATTTATAAGATGCGCAAGAGGGCTTTAGCACACAATGTCCCCTCCGCGACAGACGCCACTTATGATCCAGGCGACGAAGTCCTCATCTGGAAGAAAAAAGGCCATAGTAACAAAAATTTTGAATATCTTGGACCCTTTCGAGTATCATAGTTAGATCAAAAAAGCAAGTTGGTCTACGTTTATGATTTTACAAACAAGAATCCGAGACTCTATGACGTAGCATCGACAAAACCGTACATTTCCAACTCTTCCCTTACCGCCAATCTGTTTATAGAACTCAAAGATACGTTCTCAACATTTGCAACTCCTTCCGATCAAGATGACATCTTTCTGACATAAATCATCCCTTTACGTGACAAACACAGCACAACATTCGAGATGCAAGCTGCTAAAATGGATTAAATAAAGAGCCTCGTTAAGAGAGGCACTTTTAAGGTAGTATTTCTAGAAGAAATTTCTCCAGTTGCCAACTTCTTATTAGGTCGATTCGTACTAGCACTCAAAATCTGATATATCTGGTAAAATAGTGCATAAAGCCAGATTCGTGATTGGAGTTCATCGTGACAAATTGAAGGACTATATGGTCCATTCGTCCCAAACACTCCAACCACAATCTATTCGTCTATTACTGGCTCTATCATCTGTTTTTAGATTCAACTTCTGGACTACTGATGTAACACAGGCTTGTCTGCAGTCTGAAATCCCTCTAGCACGTGACCTGTATCTGAAATATTCGGTTCTAGAACTCAACTTGGACGCAAACCAATGCATGAAGATACTACAGCCTTTATATGAACTCTCCAAATCTGGAGATTTATGGTTCCATACCCTTCAAGAACACTATATCATCACCTGAAAATGTCACAACTGAGATCCAATCCTGCTTTCAACTATGTCATGCGTAGCACTCTTCTGTTTGTAATTTCCGGCATGTAAGAAGATGATCTGCTCCGAGAAGTTGACGAGCCTTTTCGTACGCTCGCCGCGAAAACAGAAAGACATTTTTAAATGAAGCCGTCTTCCACTCTACCGTGCGACTTCTCGGGATTTCGCCTCCAACATTCAGACTCAGATTCAACATTTCAACAGAACCAGCGGTACTACTTAAAGAGATTGGAACAAATAGATACAACCGCGTCATTTACGACATTCCGCTCTATGCGTATGCGTTTAGCATGGCTATGTCCCACACGCCCGGATTGATGTTTCTAAATCTCAAGCCTAGGACAAATCATCTAATAAACCTACGCTTCACGCCCAGCTACTTATGTTACTAAACTCAACAAAGAAATTGTCTATGCAGAACTACATGACGATTCGATCTGATTTCCACAGTTAAACATCAGCACCCTCAGAATACTTGGCTATTCAGATGCTTCATTTGAAAACAACCTGCACTTATCCTCTCAACTTGGCTATATCATCCTTCTTGCCAATTCTACAGACCGTGTCATACCACTCGTCTTCAAATACTACAAGGCAAAACGTCTTTGTAGATCAGCAATGGTGGCCGAAGTGATCGCATTCAGCGATCTACTCCATACCGCCTTTACCGTCACATTGGAGCTTTCTCTTCTGACTAATAGCAAGCTAGAACTTCAACTTTTTATCGACAGAAAGTCGTTGTCCGATATCATTAGCAAAGGTGCTCGTAACTCCGAGAAAAGCTTGATGATCGATGTCGCTGCCACTCGCCAAGGTCTTAAAATTGGATATATAAGCAATATATGTTTGGTTCGGTCCGAAGAAAACATAGAACACGGCCTTACAAAACCTATGGCCCAAGCCTCGGTCCATCAAGCTCACTGTCTGCTCACAAGCTCACAAATTTCACAACCAACCCATGGATAATACGTCACGACTTCGACACAGCGAACACTTTATTTCTCTCCCTCAACAAAAAAACCTTCAGCCATTTAGAATTAACTCCTAAAATGGAACCTTCCCTACCTTGCTCTAACCTTCGGCCGAATAACATAATCATAATACGTAAGTTATAATATATATTAAATGGTAATAATATATGGATACTAATTATATACGCACAATAACTAATAATTTATTGATAAAAATATCAGTAATATGTTTTTAATTCCGTAAGAAAACAACTGCAACTCCTCAACTTATTAACAAACTTCAGAATGATCTCACTTCAACCGTCTTCACTTCTTGAGTCACCAATCGCCCTTGAAACCATTGACCAAGACGGCATGACTGTGTCAAACGAAATTACAATTGACAAAAACTTTTGAGCTTATTACTTAACAAGCCAACAAACCAAACAACCTCATGGATATACACACAGTAATACAAACTTTTCAGCAAACTTGCAAAAGCAAAATACCATGTTTACTTGCCTTCCACTCAAAGGTTTGCTATCAGAAGAATATTCTCTCTTCGTATCCAATGGATATACAATAGGAGAAAATGAGGAACCACATAACACAATCTACTTTTTGGGTGATACAATATACCCTAGATGGCCTATTTTCGCCCTGGCCATGGCGAACTTCAGCATTGATTATGAGAAGAAATACTCGTTTAGACAGGAATCAGTCAGGAAATATATCTATTGCGCCTGATAGATTCTCCGTTCTACCTTCCTAGCGGATCCCTATAAACTTATTCAAATAACACCAGATGTTCTCCCCTTGTGCTGCTATTCCTTTTCTATTTCTAAGTCCAAACTTCGTCTTCAAGATCTTTCTCCTTTCGCAGGTCCGAATGACGTGCGTGTGATGTATACTTCCTAACTCCTAGGTAGCCCTAGTCGATTTTGCGGGCGTATCAATCGAAGTCCTCTCCAAGTAGTTTGGCTCGCCTCCAACACTGGTGTGGCGGTTAGCTGTTAATTATTCAAATGAGCAGTTCTGTCGTGACTTGCGGGTTCGGCTAAGTCACGAGTGGTTTTCGACACTCGATGGCCACTATCCTTGGTAAACCTGGATGGGGTTTGGTTGGAAAGATTACCGGGTGTTGATTCTTTTGCTTCGATGAGTGGATCGTTTATTATTTGTTAATTCGTTTCCTTTTCTCCAGGCCACTGTTCATGAATCCTAACACATAAGTACATGTGAATGTGATTGCACTTGTGCCACCTCCTTCACAGGTGTATCTTATCCAATTCCCAGTTTTTCCGATGTTAGTTACCTTCTACCCATCACCTTTAAACCTAATGGTGGAGTCAAAACCGTTTTGACGGTAAATAGTCTTCCATTTTTGTATTGAGTTTCAACATGTAAAGTCCTACTTCGCCTACTGTACCCGACCGTCCAAGTCTCAACGTGTAAAATAATCATCTGTATTCATCTATTGTGTCTTTAAACAGTACTATGAATTCGCGTCATCGAGTGTCATTAGGTTAACTAAAGTGGCTTGTCACTAATGTGTTTTGGCGACCCTCCAACTCCTGAATTCTTGGGGTGGCTTTTCTTGTCGTCCCCCTCTCTTGTCGTCTCCTTCTTCATTCATTGCAAACAAAAGTGGCTTTCTCCACAGTCCAAGGTCTTTGGTTTGTTTGCGACTGACGCCCAACCTATTGGTGATAAAGATATATTTACAACGTTCATCAGCTGCCACAATGGTGTTTTCTCGTTCGCTACATGTTTCGTCAAAGCATCTGCTGGGTTGTTGCCGCCGGGCATCCATCCTAGCTTCATAATCTCTCCACGTGCGTGGTGTTCCTTCAACGCATTAACATCGATTTTCAGTCTCTTTTCTGTCGTCTTACCATCTTTTTCAACTACATCGAACTCGGTTTTTGAATCTACTAATGCTTCCAATATCACCTTTCTTTCTAGGATTTCTTCGAGCATAACCCGTATCACGTAGGAATTGTCGAAGCCCAATACCAAGGCGTTTGTGTATCTTGGATGCCATGACCGAGCAAGTAACACGTCTGCATCTTTGGGATCCGTCGTGTATAATATTTCACATGCTCATGTCGTCTACCATGATTATTTCAATCCCGGTCTCACTTCGTAATCCGCGTGCATTGGCGAAGATAGCATCTGTTATTACAACCACTTTCATTGTATCTAAATTAAACTTATGGTAAGTCAACCCTATTTTCTTTGTACGTTTAGGATGTAGTATAACCTTGTTCAACAATTTTAATTCTTCTGCTGAGGTAGGTTCGGCGCCGGTGCCCATAACTGAACGCTCTCGCAGACGTCGGGGCGGGAATTGACTCCGATGTACAGTATCATGGCACGTTGGGACGTAAATTACTTCTGATTCTGTGGTATGAGTACCCTGTGGACCTTCTCTTCCTGTGTTATCGCGATATGACCTCTTTTCGTGTTTCTACTTATCTTTGATCCGTTTATGACTATGTCTTCTGTATTTAACTCCGTCCTTTGTTTCGCTTTTAAGTTTTTAGATCCGATTTCTTCCTCAGTCATGATTGTCCTGGATCCAACAGCAAGACTGTCGTCAACCTGCAGTATTACCATTCCGTGAAATATACCGTCCTTGTGGCACATCAATACGTATTGGTCAGTCACCGTCCTCTTCATCTTCAAACGTTCTTCATTGTGGTCCAGGTATGTTAAATACCAATTCAGTCTGCTTTCTGGTATACCGTATAGTGGACGGACTACTTTCAAGACTAATCGTGCTAGTAACCCCATTTCCACTGGTTCCTTGATGTAAACATCCCTTTCAAGACCATGGTCGCTTTGGATGTGAGCCTGATTTATGTCTTTTGAAAATGTTGACATTCATAGTGATGCTGCTAAGATTAACAGAACCCTTTCCGAAGATCTTTGGACTATCGGTTCTCTTATCGCTATAGTCGTCGCTTCTTCGTCAGAGTAATTCTGGGCGACAAGCTTTGATTTTCTTCTTAGTTCCATCCCTCCTCGCTTTATCCCGTCAATGAAGCGTGATCCGAAGATTCTGGTGTCCTTAGGTACGTCTTCCTTATTCTTTACTACGAATGTCCCATTTGGTAATAACCCTTCCAATTTTTTTCTTGATTGTGCGAACTGCTTCTTATCTGTTCTGTGGTGCTGGTGTTTTTGGATTGGTGTACCGCGTTCCATGGTGGCGTTAACATCTGAACGTAGACGTTTTATGGTTTCGATACTGACTCCGTTGGTGATTGTATCTTTACGGTAAGGGACTGCTTAATTATTGTAAGTTCGTTGCTGAGGTGTTTGAATTCTTCCTTGAATTCGGGCTTGCGGGTAAGCTCCTCTTCCATATGTTTGTTTTAGTCTGTTACTTTCTGTTCTAGGATGGCCGATTCCTCGCCTCTAATGCGTTGAATGGTTGCCTCACAAGTTTGTTGGTCACCAAACGGTGCGGGAGGATCCACGGAACCAACGTTTGAAACGGCGCGAGATTCATTACGCGATCCTGCGGGTAAACTACAGGTCATAGACAATGTTCTTCGCGATCCGGACCTATGGATGCCTGTTGTCTTGGTTTTGTCCATTTTTGATCAATTTCCACCTGGGGCGTTTCTAGGCTGGGAGACCAGATCTAGTGTAATTCACTTCCAGAAAGGAAGGAATGAAAACGGCACTAAGGGTGTTCGGAGTCCTTGTTGTATGGGAGCTCGTGTGGGCAGTGGACTCCACCAAAAAGGGAAGGTATGATGATAATTGAATGAGTAGGTGGCTGTCGTCCTGGCTTGCTAAGACGCCGGTATTGCTGATAGACTACGTAGGTCGGATGGTCAAAATGTCGCAAAAACGTGAGTGGAACGATAGTACAAAGCTTACTCCGTGAGACTGGATGCGGTTGTAGCGGTTACTGACGTTTACACGGCTAACGGTCGCCGGTCCGGGATCACACTTGTAAGGCGGAGGAGTGGACTAACGCTGGCGCAGCGGACGTTCTACAAGAGCCGAAAGAGCTTTGTCGATCGCAACGAATGCAAGTTCGGGGATAGATGAAGTCTGAGAAACGCTTGTCTTTATTAGAATTGAAGAGAGGCACACGCAAAAATCTCTCAAGCAGGATCCACCTGCTGCCGAATGGCAGGGGAGCGTATTGTACAAGGTAGCGGTGTGAGAGCCCGGTACAGTGTAATGGGCAACAATGTCCTAAATACACGTGGCGATTGCGAAAAGCCACCCGAAAAATGTGGTCCTACACAAAAGAAAAGATATGACAAAAGTCACTAAAAATACACGTGTCCAAAAACGAATTGAATCACAACAAGCCGTCTTGAGTCAAGTATATGATGCGATTGGAGGGGACCAAGTGACGCGCAAGAAAATGGAGTGCGCGCCACAGTGGCTGATAAACAAGTCGGTATAGAAGGAGATGGATTCAAACTGGGTGGATGCGTACATTGCTGTTCAGGATAAATCTGTAGCATGAAACCCAAACATCATCTCTTCTCACTTCTTAATCAAGATAAAAACAGAGAAAGACGGTAAGAAACGTTTAAAGGTAAGGCTATCCTCTCATGGTACTCGTGACAAGATGAAGTACAGTGTCAGAAAGGACTCTGCGACGGCGCAATTTACGTGATTCAACTGTTTTGCAGTTTGGCTACAATATTACAGTTCGAGTTGGGATATTTGGATATTCAGCGTACGTACCTGCAAAGCGGTCCCATTAAAAGAGAAATATATGTACGTCCACCGCCCGAGTGCAATTCTCTAAGATGTACAATATGAAAATTAGTAAAACTTCCGTATGGTATTTCGGAGGCTGGGTAGCAATGGTCCAAGTTATTCGAGGTATGGTTGATAGAAAAAGGTAACTTCACACGAGTTTTTGGCGTTCCGAAACTTTTCATCAAAAGGGATAGAACTGGAAACATCGCTATAATCATATCAAAAGTCACTGACCATCTGTTGATCGCTAGCAAGTTTACTGAGATCAAATTATTCATCACACATATCAGTGAGTGTTTCCAATGAGCAAGCCGATTATTGATGGCGAGCTCAAGTTCAACGGCAGGGACATGAGACAGGACTCGGATAGGATGATACGGCTGTCATTGGGAATTACTCTAAGTGAAATAGAACCGGTATCGTTATCAATGGAGCGCGAGAAGAACAGATTAGAACGTGCAACTGAGGGAGAGTTGAATTCTTTTCCATCTTTAGGGTGGAAGTTTGTGTGGGCTGAGTCAAGTTCAGTTCCTCACGCATGCTACATCGGGTCATGGGTGCAGAAAAAAGGTCCAAAGCTAGGGATTGAAGATATACTACAGGCGAATGGTATGCCAAGCGAAGCTAAATAAATGAACTCGTCCATTACTTTACGACCTCTACGAAGTAATATACAATTAAAAATGGGTATGGCATCAGTATTCCCAAGGCAGAAGTTCACACACGATTTGAACGTCAATTCTAAAGGCTTTTTCGACACGGTAACAACGTTGCATGAATGTCACGACTACTGTCTACGGCAGACGGTTCAACGGATCAGGGACTCATTTGAAGCACAAAAAGTTGATGTGCTCCGATGGATCCAAGGAACTGCTAATATCGCGGACGCTTTGACAAAGTGGAGTACGCACTCACAAAAACTATTGACCAGGATTGCGCATGATGGAAGACTACGACTACCGAACATCAATTATTTGTGGTTTATAGCGACAGATGGATATAGACAATTCATCAACTTCGCAGTTACATTGGTGATTAGGGTGTGTGTGGAAAGATAGAGGAATGAGCAACACATATCACACGTCTTAGAAATAAAGTGAACTGAGGATTTTAGACTACTCGATGGAGAAGGCAAGAGGACGGACCGAAACGACAAAGGGTAAAGGCGGGAGGACGGAGATGAGCGCAGGTGCACGAAGGCAACGGAGATTTGATACCAACGAGCGAGATACGTTAGCACTAACTGCATTCACAGCATGCGAGAGTTGAGGGAATGGAGTGAAGGGCTGTAAGTAGCGAAGGCGGACAATAAAGATGTGTGGGGGAAAGATAATGGCAGAGACGAACGGAGAACTCACACAGCATATGCCGAACACTTCTCCCCCTTGCCATTGCCTCATCAATAGTACAACATACTTCCGCCCCTTCTGAAAGGCTTCAATATTACACGTTGCTGTAGAGCAGATTCAGCAAGGCCACAACTGTAATCTCTGAAAAATGGAGAGCAAAAAAAATCGGGAATAAATCAAATATTTCTGAGAGGATAAAGATGAAATACGAGCAAAATCGATAAAAAGTCATAATAGCGTTCATATTTTTCCATGTTCTTTGTAGTATAAGTTATTTAATCTCTTAATTTGTTTACATGTCATATCCCCAATATTCTTTTTGTGGACTATAGTCAACATAAGACGAAATGGGCAACAATTTGTAACGGTCGCTATGTTGACTATAGTCCACATAAGGAGCCGTTTTAGGGGTTGACTGAGGTTGACGTTGGTGACAACGAGGCCACGTAAGAGCGGTGTGCACCTGTCCATTCAATTAAGGTGACTGTCAGGCGATTGCCCTGTGTTCAAGTGTCAGTCAGAAGGGCGTATGGGAACTCGAGGCTCCTCTACCTCTTCAGAGGCGTGAGTTTTCGCTTAAAACGGTGAAGTCTTGTAAAATATGATTTTTGCATTGAAATTTTGATGATTTATGTTGACTATAGTCGACATAGCGATTTTTCCCGTCCTCGAAAAGAGGAAAAGTAGTCGGTTTTTCTGTCAATGGTGTGCCTCATTGGTAGTAGGTACAGTCCTCATTCCAAGTGCGTTGGACAGCAGGACAGGAGTACTTCACGCACACGGGGCAACACGCCCTGTTCCCAAAAAACTACGAACCAGTGGGAATAGTGAATTAATGTTGACTATAGTCAACAGATTTGTAATATTGGGGATATTAGAGGATTTTGGAAAACGGAGAGTCGATAATTTATGGGTACTCAAATGTCGCTAAGTATTGGAAACGTGTAATAGAAATAACCACTGAAAATATTTTGCCATTTTTTATATTTGTGTTTTGGAAAATGGCAATTGAGAGGGAAAGTGGCAATATGAGGAGGTATGCAAACAGATGAGTTAAGAAAAAGTGAGGGAAAAAAAAATTGGAGAAAAAAGACAGGAAAGATTTTTTTTGCTAGCGGGTGGGGACGACAAGCGGGCGAAAGAACGGCACACGCGAAGATGGTGTGCAGGGCGGAATATGAGATAGGGCGGGCGAGGAAGTGAAGAAAGCGGAGGTTGATGACATTCGTTGCTGCCATGGCAGCAACGAATGTCATCAACCTTCGCTTCATGGTGGGATTTCGCTATCGTGCCGGGGGAAAGAATATATGATGATATTACGGGAGGGAGAGTAGGGAAGAAAAGGGAAGGAAAAAAAAAGACGACGGTGAATTATTAAAATACGCACAAAATTTTGGAAAGTCGGCCATGTGGTCGACCATGCAACAGAAGTATGCAACAATGGACGGGTTTTTTTTCCATTTTTGGCGATTTTGGCCCATAAAATAGCCACATCGACGTCGCTATTTTCCTCAACATAAACAATTGTGAAATGGCTACTTCCCTCAATTGTGGTAATGTGCTGCCACGTGGCTTGCGCCGGTCCCCCCTGTGCCGAAAATAACTACTTCCAATTTACCCACTCGCCTTGCAAAACCCTCTATTGCTACTTCTAGATTCTGCCCAGATACCATTGTCACCAGTACACGTATCGCAGCTACTAGATTCTGTGTACATAATTCTGTCGACCACTACACGTGTTCTAGCTACTTCCAGAATCTGCCTAGATAAGTCTGCCGATCACTACACATGTCATTTCTACTTCTAGATTCTGCCTAGATACCATTGTCGACCGGTACACGTTTCGCATCTACTAGATTCTGTGTACATAACTCTGTCGACCATTACACGTGTCCTAGCTACTTCTAGATTCTGTCTGGATATCTCTGCTGATCACTACACGTTTCATTGCTACATCTAGATGCTTTCGAAATACCTCTGTCGACCGGTACATGTATCGCAGCTAGTAGATTCTGCGTAGATAATAAGAGCATCTCTACTCACAATAAATTCGATTAACAAATTTACTGACAAATTAAATCGAAAAATAATCGAAGCTGTTTGATGTGGACCGATGTGGATTGCAATGTGGATGTTTTTTGTGTTTTCATCTCCACTTGAACCAATGTTTTAAGTGTATTCAGAACTGTATTCACTATCGGTGTATATAGAGTATGGCCAATAGGGGGGAAGGAATCAATTCGAAAACGCACGCATTGCTGTATGTTAAGTGATATGTACAGTTCAGATGACTTGTCGTAATGAACATCCGTGACAGGGAGGCGGAAAACCGCCAATTTCATATTCAACGACGGTAGTGTATGCACAGAGGAGGAACCAATTCTTCAAGGCAGGAACATTCTTGTGTGCCACACCTGAATATTTTACTATACGGGCCACCATTAAATTTTCCGAAACAGAACTTTCACCTGGCCAGGCCAACCACATCTTATTTTTCACATAAAAATAAATTGGTGTCTTCTTCCGTGGGTTCGATTTCATTTAATCGAAACAGAACCCGAAATTAAACTCGATTAAATTTTAATCAAAATTAAACCCAAGCGGGGTTGCCACTTTTCAATCCGTTTCACTGTATGAACACAAAATTTAATCAAATTTATCGAGAGTAGAGATGCTCTAAGTCTGCCGATCACTACATGTGCCATTGATACATCTAGATTCTTCGTAGATAATTCTTCCGCCAACTACTCTTGTCAATTCCACATCTAGATTCTTCGTAGATAATTCTTCCGCGAACTACTCTTGTCAGTTCCACATCTAGATTCTTCTTAGATACCTCTGTCGACCGGTACAGGAATCGTAGGTATTAGATTCTGGGTAGATAAATCTGCCGATCACTACACGTGTCATTGCTTCTTCCTGATTCTGCCTGGATATCTCTGCCGAACATTACACGTGTCATTTAATTTATACTCCTAGAATCTGCCTAGATACCTCTGTCGACCAGTACACGTATCGCAGCTACTTCTAGATTCTTCATAGATATGTGTGCCGATTGTACATAGATAAATCTGCCAATCACTACACGTCTCATTGCAACTTCCAGATTCTGCCTAGATGACGCTGTCGATCACTAGTGGTCTCCTATCTACTTTTAGATTCTGCCTAGATAACCCTATCAATCACTTCACGTGTTCTAGCTACTTCTAGATTCTGCCTAGATGACTCTAGCGCCCACTACTTGTCTCATTGCTACTTCTAGATTCTGCCTAGATAACTCTGCCGATCAATACACGTGTCCTAGCTACTTTTAGATTTTGCCTTGAAAACTCTGTCGATCACTACACGTGTCCTAGCTAATTCTAGATCCTGCCTAATTAACTCTGCCGATCACTACACGTGTTAGTTCTACTTCTACATTCTACCTAGATACCATTGTCGACAGGTATACGTATCGCAGCTACTAGATTCTGCTTACATAAGTCTATCGATGGCTACACGTGTCGTTGCTACTTCCAAATTCTGCCTGGATAACTCTTCCGATTACTACATGTGTAATCGTTACATCTAGATTCTTCCTAGATAACTCCGTCAATCACTAATCATGTCGCAGCTACAAACGACGCACTCAGCTCAGATACTAACTGTAGCTAGCATCGAAATTCAATGGCACTGCATTACCCCACTACACGGTGGCTTTTAAATCTACCAAGTTCTACTACAACTACGGCTACTATTAGTAGTGTAGATATTAAGGGCATCTCTAGTTGGGGCATCTCTAGTTGGAGGCTGTTGTGTTCGAAAATTAATTAATTTATGACGTAAACAGGGGGTGATACAGTGAGGTGAAA